>JTDE01003723.1:21140-35965 GCA_014338405.1 Paragonimus skrjabini miyazakii | reverse complement strand
ACGTTCCAGAATGCTCACGAGCTTTCTAGTTCCCGGGAAATGAAGAAATCCATTTCCCTTGCCGATAATGCGAATTTTTGGGAAAAAGTTCCTTTTCCCAACAATGCCGTTCTAAACAGTCATGCTGCGACCGAATCAATCAAAAACTTGGTATCCCCGATCCAGCAGTACTGCTGTATCTTCTGAATATCATTGTTATATATCGTGAATAAAAGTGGCAAACGTTAACGTTATCAAATGCGATGAATAGTGAGGGCAATACGTTGGGCGAGAAAATGGTGAAAACGAACAACTAAAGAGAGCCAGCTGGTAGACAGAGTGATTATCAAACTACAGTTCAACCCGGTGACCACTCTCTATTCATTTTAGATCTTATCTGTTACTGGTTACAACAACCAGTAAAGAAGTCCACACTCCGAAACTTTAATCAAGCTGATTTTAACGGCCTGAGAAGCTAATTAGGTTCACTTCTTTTTTATTATGACCCGTTGAATCAGAACTGCGTGCCTTTCAAAGCGCAGTTGAGAAAGCGGACGACTTGTCTGTAGCGCACAAACTGTGCACTTTCTCTTATCCGCCCTCTATTCCGCGGAGAATACGTCATCTCTTCGGTGACCGTTTCCATTTATTCGCGAAGCATAAACTTACGGGCTGATTGGTTGGACGGAGACATTGGATGAGTACCCATCGCTTGGTGCCTGGTTTATAGATGAAATAGCCGGGTAAGCTAGGATGCGTGGAGCGATGAAAGTATCGTTTCTAATGGACTTTTGTTCACAGGTACTGTTAAACCATCAGAATTTCATGTCTGTTTTGCGTGCCGTGGTCCGTTGAAATAAGCTTCTTTGCAAGAGGTTTGCAAAGCTGCTTTTTAGATTTTTACTCAGTGCTGGTTTGGATCACTCCACTATTGCGACCCGGGCAGTTTAGCAATCAGTTTCACTTGACATGTGTTTCTTTTACAATGGTCGCTTAATTTCCGACTGAATACTTTATGCTTGTGAGCAGATGATTTCTGGGCAAACGATAAAACGGTGGACACGAACAGCGGTCTGATTTACAGCTGTGCGCTGAGCACAAACCTTTTTTAACCATCACTGAGTTTAAGCATCGTACGCGTCATTGTTATACTTGGTGCCCCCTTCTCCGCATCAGACCTGATATCAAATATACCACATAGCTGTTCGTTATAAGTAGCGGAGTTCCATTCAGGACTGTTGTTCTTACTAGAGCATATATTTGGATTCAGATCATGCGTTGGTACGTCTTCGTTCCGTTTCTACTTATGCCGAGCAACGACCCCACTGATTACAACGACTGGCTGTTGAGAAACTGACTGTACCGTCGGTAAAACATAAGTACCAAACTAGCCCAGATTTTTTTTAGCTGTTGGACTCAAGTATCACATGGCATTTATGAGGCAGTCACTGTAGCGCGCGGAATGGGGGTTCATGGGTTGGACAGATATTAGTTCTCGGAGAAACCCCTGGAGTTGTTAGAAGCCAGACCCAACATTCCTTCTGGAAGTTCACATAACAGATTTAGGAGAGACATCCGTAGAAAGCTGCAATGTAACTTAGTTGCTCATCGTGAGGCTTGGTTAATAGGGAAAGTTAAGGGAATGGGAACCGCCTTTGCTTCAAAGAACACTGGCAGACTGTTCAAGCTTATCTGTGCTACTAGTCTCAGACGGATAACGAGGCGGATGGCACACTCATCCATAGTAAATAGAGAAGGTTGGAGAGCCGGGCGGAACACTTTGAGAGCCTGAAAAAATCAGCGCCATCTCGTTCTTTCCGTTGTCATTCATAATGAAGCAGCTTCGTCGCTTTTTCAGAATGGTCGACTCTTATCGCCGCTTTATTCCAAAATGTGCCAGTACTCTCTGATTTGACAGATCTACTGGGTGGTTCCAGTAAAACCATCACGTTGACCCCAGATGCAGTACAAGCGTTCGGGAGTCCTGAAGCAGCTTTGAGTAATGGTGTTGTCTTTCACTATCTACATTCGGACCCGAAGACTAATTTGTTTCTCGCGACCGATCCGTCCAATTCAGCAATTGACGGTACCGTCCAATAGCTTGCGAATAATGAATTTCAACTACTAGCCTTTTTCTCATACGGGCTATAACCAACACAAGTGAAATACTTTCAGGTGTGAATTACCCGCTATCTACCTTAGCGTTAAACACTTTCGACATTTGTGGGAAAGTCAACGTTTCGTCATCTTTGCCAGCCGTAGACCATTGGTGTATGATTTTCGTGTCAACCCCGACAAACACTCCCTAAAAGAGATTCAACACCTTGACTTCATCTCTTTATTTTTGACGGATGCTAAAGGCGACACCACCACCACCGTAGCTGATGCATTGTCCCTTCCGGAAGTGGATCATGTCTGCTTGTTATCTTCCCCAGATGTGACACTGTTAGCAACGTTACAACAAAGAGATGCTTTCCTGAAATGCCTGACCCTATCGCTAAAATTGGTCTCCATTCTCTTCCCCGATAATGACGTGCACATTTTGTGCGACACATCCACAGGATATTTCCATCCCTTTATTCCGGACTCCTTCAGACGTCAGTGTTTCTCCCGGGTAAATGCATCACCGTCAAGTTCATTGTCACCTGTTTCATATGATCATCAATTAATAAAGACTTACGTCTGTGGACTTACCAGTGCACATCCCACCAGCGAAGCACGGTCTTCACACATACCATCACGAGTTCTTGCACGTTTTCGTCCCCTGACGCATGTTTTAGTCTTGTGCACATGGATATTGTGGCCCCTGCTCCCTCCAAATAATTTCATGCATATTCTTACTGTGGCCGACAGATTTACTCGTTGGCCCATGGTCGACCCCATTAGAGATACTTCGGCCGAAACAGTGACCAGGGCAGTTTGTTGAAAAGTGGATCGCGAATTTCGGCAACGCTTCCTCCACAGCAGCAGATTGTGTTGCCCACTTCCAGTGGGGTCTGTTCCGCGAATGAACGCACATTCTGAGTTGTGTTCCCATACGCACAACAGCATAACACCGTTGTTCAAATGGATTAGTGGAATGCTTTCACCACCGGCTAAAAGTGCCGACAGTGTCACTGGCCAATAGGAAGGCCGTCTCTACGGAAATGGAAGATTGAGCAAGTGGTGGTCAACCCGAGCATGTGGGCATGTGAATAAAAATCAATGGGCGCGGGAGTCGAACTCGAGGACTTAGCATTTTGTATACGTACTGTGAAAGTAACGATGACAAGCGATTAGTCACGCGAGGTCATAGAAGGGGGCTAGATAGGGTCCATTGGAGGGAATTTTAGCATCCGCAGCTGTCCTACATACGTCTTTAAACCTCTTGATCCACCCTCATATGACATATCAAAAAGGTACCTACATCAACTCTGAGTTACTTGTGCAGTGAGGCGCAACCGTGTGTCGTGCATTGTCCTTGTATGACATTGCGAATCGAACAATAAAAACTCGCCGTTCCTCAAGTATTCGCGCGCGTGTGCCTGCCTCACTTCGCTTGATAGACGGTAGGGTGACAGCTAACAATTTAGGGTGCCCATTAAATCTAATGTGATTAGGTAAGTATGTCGATCCCTACCTGCCAGGCTCGTGTTAACATTGGCGTTACACAGCACTGATTTATGCACGCTGAATTTTGGGCGGACGATACATTCGATACGACCTTCAATAAATTAAGCGAGCGAATTCCGTGTTTATCTTTGGTTGGACCAGCACTTAATTGGAGTTGGTGAGTGAGAAACTGTGAAAGTCGGTCTGCTGGGCAAGTTGGCAAAACCTTGGATCTGTAACGGACATTATTTTTGGGTTTCGTTGGAAGTATACTGTAGATGTGCCTGATTGTGTGCGACACGGTCGGTTTCGTTCTCGTTAACGTTTGGATAGTTCGCAATCCCATAATGTCTGATAACGTTACGATTGAGAATGGATGGTGTCTGAGTATGCTATGCGTTGACGCTTGACACGACTTAACGTGTATTGATCACACAAATAAAAAAGAAAATGTGTAGTAAGCTGTTCCAGTCATTGTAAATTGTTAGGTAGTCCCTGTTGATTTCCATATTGTTCATACAAGTGATAACCTGATGTCACGGTGGGTTATTAAATGCGTCATCATTTTTAAGGGTTTGGTTTAGTTTAGCAGCAATTCAGATTCTTGTAGCAATGCTGTGAATCTTATGCATATACACATCCGTTGGCTGTAACTTAGGTGGTCTTAGATTTCACTCAGTGTGACGTCATCTTCGAATCCGTTGATGTAAGAATATCATATCTGATTAAGTACGAACGGGCAAAATGTGATGTACCTTCATTTTACCCGAAAATTTTTGTAATTAAACACATCTGATGTCGGCCTCTATAGAGATTAAGGATGAGGCTTATTGTTGGTATTGCTTCCGTTAGGTATGAGAAAACGTTTGACACGTCTTCCATTTGTGTTTGGAATGCGCTGTCAGTTACCAGAATAGCCAGAAACCTACAACCAGCAGTTTTCCCCCATTGGTCTACAACTGTGAGCCGGAAAAACCTTACTTTCGCAATCATCTTCAAGTGTAACAAGAAGTAGTGCGTGCACAAATTCGTCGTTTTTCTCTTCATCTGCTTGCGGGCATCATAAACCACAAGTCCCCTTTGAGTTCGTAAGTTTACGAACAGTACAAGTGACTTCGGTTTTCATTCTTTTACTCTGAGTGTGACGGCGACAGATATTAATGAAGGAATGGTTCGATGATATGTTCTTGTTCATTCCTTGGCAAAAGAGGCTATAAAACCGTGAGACTTTAGGTTAACAAGTCACTGATACAACGGCACCTCGGCAAGAAATTGTGGCGATTCTAAACTTGTCTACCTTAGGTGCTATATTTGGAGACCGTAATTGGGCAGAAGCCTCTGAGGCCAAATGTGTCGAAGGTGCGGAAGTTTGGAAACATGCTGCATTGTTAGATGCAGTTGGTATAGAAGGAGATACAGTCAGATTGGGACACGTGGTTTTTAAGAGATGACGCGTACAAAGAGTCTGAGTGTTCATTTTCCTCATTGTTTTGTTATATTTTCGTCTATGCTGTTTTTTGAACGTTTCATGGTGATCGTTTATATATATATATATATATATATATATATATATAATGATACAGTGTAGAAGGCGAACGTCGATTAATGGTTGTTTATTGTGACGTTTCAAATCTTCAGTAGAATCCATTATCATACAAAATGATTGTGGAAAAATTACACATTGGGTACCGGCCCATCAACTTGTTTGTCTCTCTTTGTCGGTCGTCTTCACCATATTCGTGTGACCAATGGGGTCTAGTGACTGTCGAGGTCGGTGTATCTGTTGAAAGTATTGTGAGAGAACTTCTTTTACACAGGTGTAGCCAACCAGTTTATTATCTTCCCTTTATCAACTTTAAGTACTTCCTTCAAGTGAAAAAAGTAGTGTACTACCAACACTTTTTTTCATCTTGGGGTTGAAGAAAGCTTCCACAGCTGTGTGATTGATAAAGGAGCGGCCTGTGGTAATTGAGAGTTCTGACAGCATGCCTTTTCAAAATGTGTGCAGTATTCTGTGCCTGAACGTTAACTTCAACGGTGACGACGCTTCGACAGTTTTACGGTTAAATTACTTTTGGTCAAATGGGTTAAAAGCATAACGGTACTCAGCACATGTTGGACTGTGGATATACACATAGTGAAAGGACTATACTGTATGTGGTCTTCAAATGTTCAAAAACTAAGTTGGCCTTTGACTGTCTGAACCTTATCGTTTGCATTCTGTGCATCTTACCCCTCCGTAACTATTTTGCTCTCAAAATGTTTTGATTTATGGTTGAGCAATTTGTCTGTTTAAAACCCACACATGACATAATTTTTCGCATAGCGGTAAAAAACGTGTTGTGGAAGCTACACTTGATTGCGTTCGTCTTCCCGGCTCTGTGCTTTGTGGCACTCAGTGCTACTGCAGACACCCGTTAATTTTGCTCACCGGCGCGATTGTTTCTTTTATCCAACTCAGGTGCCTATCAGTTTCTGAAAGTTAATGAGGCTTGACAGCAGAATTCACTGGAAAACTGTCATGACTGTCATTTTACTCCCACATCTGTTTGAAAAGTTTGAACACCTTGAAGTTGACTGTTATGGCTGAGACATGTTTTCCGAATTAAGTTTCACTCGCAGTCTCTCTTTTATCTCTAAACTGCTTTTTTCCTTCATGGTTGTGTCTTACTTGAATATCAACTACTCGCCTGTTGACATCGGTGGTGATCATGGTGTTGAATATTGCTCACAGTCGATCAAGAATAACTTGAATAGAACTTGAAGGAAGACAATTTTTGTTCCCCTACTAAAAATTGTACATGATTAACTACATATGCGTCGTCTAATTAACTTGTTCCTTAGTTGCATCAAACACTCCATGAGCTTGTAGAATTTAAGACGTTCGACATTGGCACGTTTATGTAAATAGCCATTCTTAAATAGTGTAATTTCTCACGTTCACTGTCAAACAGACGTAGTATCGCTGGCTTGAAAATAAGCTCCACAGAAACTTGTGTGGTTTTCGTTCCCAATGCTCATGGCCACAGCGAGTGCAGAATTCTAAGCTGAGGTGGATTGTATTCACTTAACACTAAACAGATTGTGAACACCTAACACACCAGCCGTGCGTAAACTTCACTTTCGGCACGTAACTTTGAAATGAGTACCATCTTACACTGAGCGTTGCAGGTATTCCACAATCTTTTCTTGCTTCTTTGAGACACATGCGCTCAGTTCTCCCTTGTTTGTTTCCTTGTCCGGTCACAGTGGCATGACGGTCACAAGTGGGTGTGTGACGTTGAAAAAAGACGCACAGAACCTGGTTGGCATCAGCATTGGTGGAGGCTCGCCTTACTGCCCTTGCCTTTATATTGTCCAAGTGTTCGATTCTACTCCTGCATCTGAAGATGGCACACTCCAAGCTGGTGACGAAGTTACAGGTGTAAATGGAATTCCAGTCAAAGGAAAATCTAAAGTCGAAGCTGCTCGACTCATTCAAAGTTTCAAGGTGAGTTGTTACTGGAACGCGTAAACATTAGGTAGTTGGTGATAGCTCAGTGATTACAATGCCGATTACCGAACTGATAACTATGGGTTAGCGTTCTGCTGTGACAAACGTCGGGAAAGCCTGACGATATACTTGCATACATTTTTTGCCTTTTTTTGAAAAAATTCCAGCAACACTTTGGGCAGCGTTAACGAAAACAGTCCTTAACTTCGATATTTCATAACCCTAAACAGCATATATGCATTCCGATGTTTTACCGTCTACCAGAAAGTCAAAACAGGGGACCCAAGTTTGAAATCTGTTCAATTCCCCCCTCCTTTATATTTCCGTTTTACAAGCCACTGCATTATGAAATCCGTGCTCTAGAAGTAATGGTTACGAGGTTGATTGTTTTTTGCTGTCTTCTGCTGCACTGGCGCCTTCTCCAAAGAGGGAGACGACTTGATAAATACTAATCATGGAGTATCTCTAAGGCTTCTTATTTGGAACGAGGAAGCGTGATCGGTTAAGTCTTCATTTTGCTGTCATCTGGTCTAGTTTGCCTAATGTCGTACTAATACGTGCTTTATGTATTTAAAAATTGTGCTATTTTGTTGTAACATCATATTACGTAATGGAATTAACTGTTTTTGATTGTGTCTTTTCAAAAATCCATGGCTAGTTTCTGTCTAATTGATTATAAGCAACCTCGTGTGATTCATTTTATCACGTAGCGACAAGCGTCGTACTAGTTCATCAAGTATGATGTACGCAGCTGTGTGACTGTATTAACCGGATTTATTGTGACTGGTACTACCCTTTTCACCTATCATTCTTATTTCTTGGTGTAACCTTTTCCCAGAGCCTTATTGAACATTCCTTCAAACGTGGTCTGTGTTTTCGAAACTTGTCGCATATTTTGCAACAGGTTATTTCTCAGTTTACCATGTTAACTCGTATGAGTATATGTGACGCAGACGCTACATTGCAAATGGAATGGAGGTTCATATTCCAGGGTTAGATTGTCCCGGACAACAGATGGGCTTCCTCCTGGAGTTTGAAGAAACACACATGGGGCAATCGTAACCACGGTGTTGTTCTACGGGCAAAAATCATATCACAGGCGAGACGACACCTCTCGCCTCTGTGATATTGTAGCGAAAAGGCGTCCAACAAAGCACAATATTTATTGTCAAACACGCTAGTTCACATGCTACGCGCGCGCCCGCGTTTATGAGTCGGCATTCTAGTCCACAACACCCTCGAAGTTTCCGCTCACGCGTCGTTTGCACTTCTGCGTGGTTTATGTGGGTGATCGGCGCCTTCTATTCGGGGGTTTTCCGGCCGTCAATCTTCGTCCGTTGGTCCGATTCTGTTGAGCGATGACTCGTCCGGTCGCTCGTGTTGTCCTCCATCTATCCACTGTGAGCTTTGACTGTCTTCCACGACCGTGTCGAGATATTCCCTCGAGTGTTGGAATAATCGAGCCTTCGATTTGGTCGTCCATCCTATTTTGCGTGCCATGTCTCGCTTGTTGATTCGATCCGATCGAGCGATGACATCCGATTGCCCCTGTTGTCCGCCATCCGATCGTTGAGGGTTTGTGGACGTGCCTCCCCCCCGCGCGTTGAGGCATTCTGCCGAGTGTTTGAATACTCGCCCCTCCGGCTTGATAATCCACCACAATATGTCATTTATCACCTCCATCGAACCCATATAAATGTGTTGTATTTAGCTTGATGATGAAACACCGAAAACGAGCTTGTTTGCTACACCTTTCTTTTTATGACATCATTGTTGTTCAGATTAGAGGCCCTGTACCGTAATCGGTGTTTACGTATAACCGCACTCATCAATTGGCGCCAACGAATTGGGAACCAGGATTTTGCTAATGATTATCGTCCGAGTTCAACCACTCACTGTTTAGGTCAACAAACATTGTTCAGTTGTGTGCTGAGGATGCAATCTAATTGCCCGCTACGTTGAACACTGTTTACCTATGCCGTAGCTGCCTGGCATAAGTTACAGGATAAATAAATGTTTATTTTTTACGGACTGAGACAATCGGCTACTGACTGATTAGCCCTCCTCATGACTGTGGCCCTTTAACTCAAACGGTTCGTGGCTAAAACTTCGGGAGAGATGGCTTTTAACCGCGTTTGGTTATATTAAGGTTTCCGTTGTTTCTTGTGTCATTACAGTTATTAAAGTTGGACCGCATTTCCATTGACTTTGGGGATGATTGGTCATTCGTCTTGCAGCAAGCGTGAGCTACTTGAGACCGATAAGCACCCATTTGATGGCAGACACTTGTGTCACTCTCACACCAGCGTCTCCACTCCCTATCACAGAGCTGAGGTTCTCTCCTCCCGTACTACACTCGCCACTCATATTGAATGCTTGGAATCAATTTGATCTTTGGCTTACATATCCGATAGCGTCCGATGACACTTGTTGAAATCGGCTTTTTTTCCGTTTTTCATGCCTTATGAATCCTATTGTAAGGAATTGGAGAAGTTCGTGCAAGAAAAAGACGAGGGTCTATCACAGAAAATTCTTTTGAGTATATACGTAGCCAGTCATATTTAAGGTGTCGACATCTTGTGGGAAGCCTTTGATTACAAACTAAACAGTTCAAGTGGATGTGAGTGTAGAGAGAAACTAACCTGAATGAATGCCTTGATTTTCGTCTTAGGTTAGACCTATTGTGTGTCTTTATGTAAGTTCCACTTATACCCGTCTATCATTCTGCGGCGCGTAGTACGGTTGTTAACCTGTCCTGCTAACTTGACGTGGTGATCGGGCTTACGCACCCCACCGACCCGGAGGGCTATACTGCCTAAAGCGTTGGTCATTCTCAACAGAGCTATGTCAAGCAGGCCAAATGGGAGCGGTCAGGCGGAAAGTAGTTACACTCATAAAGTTGTATGTCGCACTACAGATTGTGCAGGAGTGTTCAGATGATGAAACACGATCCTATTGGCATATAATGGAACTGCTTTTGTATTTGCAGCATTGCTGTCTTCCACATCAAGAGTGGGTTAGAAAAGGCATTCTCAAACAAAAGAGCGCTTTGATCGCCAGACGGATGGCCTTGATCGCCGTGTGTTAACCAGTACGATCGAAAACTTTCGGTGTCATTTACAAGCCTGGTGTGGCCTCCAGTACATTCATTGCGCGCAGCAGTAATCAGACTAGTCGAGCCTTTCACCGCCAAGTGAGTCAGATTGTTAAGTTATTGGCTCCAGGTAGGGTCCTCCGGGCAACCGAGTGGGTCACTCAAGCCAGACCCAGCATAAACGACCGGGAAGCCTCAGAAATTATCGTTGCCCCGATGGACCGGTTAACTCATTTTCACCTTCTTCCTCATCTGCTGCTAATTACTAACTCTTCAAGCTAAGACAACTAGTGAGCTTCGGCGTTTTTAACGCTCACACTTTTCTATAAACAGATCAGCAAGCTGCCTTAGTGAACACTCTGGAGTCCGGAACTGAATATGTGACGTCTCCGAAACTCGCCTTCACGATATTAACATGTCCTTCACTTGAATCTACCTCTAGGTAGTACCATGGAACAGCGGTTCTCTCAGAGTCTTTAGGGACGATGAAGCCGAATCTAGCGGTCAGGTTGAAATAGGAATTGCATTGAGCTCTAAGGTGGGACAGAACCTGCTCTACTGGATCTCAGTGAATGGTCGCTTAGGTGCCGTCGGACGTCAGTCAAAGTCAGTCGACACAGGCCAGAAAGACGTCATCTATTTGCTCTATAAACACTTGGCACTCGCACATCGTTTTGCTTGGTAGTGATATGAACTCACAACTCGGTCGTTTTATTTCATAGTAGAGGTGTTCAGGTGGTATGTTTGGCGGTATTGGCGATCGATCAGTACAGCTGTGCACATCTCGTGGACTCTATACTTCGAGTTGAGTATTTCAGCACAAACGAGGGCAATGCGTCACGTGAAGACCCTCCTGTGCAATTCAGCCATAGTCGCAAATTGATCACATCGCCATCAGCTGTTGGTGGCGCCATTCCATAACGATTGTTCCTTTCGGGATAACCACGTTGGTGCCAGTCATTCCGTCGTTCCTGCTAACTTTGGTTTATCGTTTGTCTGGAGATCATCTGTTCACAAGCATAATGTATTCATTTGGAAATTATGCGATAAGTGTATACGAAACACTTGTCAAGTAGCACTTACTTTTAAACCGCCTGGTTGCAACAGTAGAGTGATCTGGACGAGCGCTGATCAGATACCTCGAAAACATGTATGCTACCTCCTTCAAAGAGGTCTGTTCCAAAGGAACACGACACCTGCGATAGAAATGAAATTCTGATGTTTGGACTCTTTAAACGGAAATTGATTCTGGTTAGATTAAATATTTTGTAAGCCATATGGTGATATTCGGATGAATCAAATTTTCGATAACACACCGATGTTGGGTAAAATTGTATTTTTATTCCCGACCTTTCGGTTACCACGGGTAACCTTTGTTAAGGTAACTTTTCAATCAAATGATTATACGACTGATACACACTAACTCATTCATGTTGCTGTGGTTGACTGTTTGTTTATTAGCTACTCATCGATTCCATGCACTGTCCTCCATGAGTACGTGTGCATATGAGATCGTTGTTAGGATTGACTAGGTGGTTCCTCCTGATATGACTCCTGCCGCTTCTATCGAGTTAATTCCATATCGCACTATGGTGTTTATTCTGGTGTGTGATTAAGTCTATCCAAAGAGACGAGAGGTTAACACCATCACTGCAGTTGATACAGGCAGGGTGTTTTTGTTGATCGCAAGGGATTTTGCATTTATCCGTTCGGTGTAAGACGTGATACTTTCTTGTAGGATCCGGACTTTGTCGTCATTTTTTCTGATTTTCTTATCATTGTCATTCGCTGCTCTGTTTTCATGTTTGTCGTTAATGGCCAGCATATCGTGGGCCCTTCATAGATATATAAGAGGTTGGATTGTTGTCCTCTTTTCAGAGATGCGGAATGGCGGAAAGTATAAAACATTCATCAGTGATCATAATTTTATATTACTGATGATCTCTTGTCAAGGACTAAAGTTTTTGTTGAGGCTGTTCTAAACTTTCCTTTGTTATTACTTACCTATTGGAGGACACCATGGACAAATATCTCCTTTGGTTTTTGTAAACGCTTTGTAAACAACGCTGAGGTTAGGGGACCGCCTTATTTATTAACTACCGTTGTATGTATCCCGCCACTATGGCCACATGAAGTCAACTAAGTTCAAACAAGCCTATTTCAATCAGACAGTAATTATGAACATGAAGCCAGTGTTTTCATTTTTTAGCTGCTTCAAGCAATATTGGGTCATATGAAACGGTTCGTCGTTTGTTGAGTCACATGCTAATTTATTTTTCGGTGATTACGTCAGTCGTTCGAGAATAGGAATATTAAAAAAAAACGGGAACCCGTTTAGTTGTAAACTGTTTATTTTGTGGAAATAGTGGCGGCTTAACTGCATTGAAAACACGATGATGAAGCAGGTTTTTATAGTTTGCAGATGTATTCATTATAGCGACGAACTCACTCATCAGCGTGTGTGTTTGAACAACTTATTACATACGAGCATATGCTGAAACCAGAGAGAAACACGTAATGAACGGTTGACACCTGAGGGCATTCTCTGATGAATTGAGAAAATCTATACCATTTTGCTATTAAGGGAATAAACCGGTTGCACCTGGAAAACAACACAACATTTTATCGAACTTATCAGGACTGTGAAGTGTCTTAACGCATGTCATGGCCTGTTTGCTAACGAAACACTGTACACGAGCGGGAAACTAGAGACTTGGTCTGAAACGCTTATCAGTTAATTATATTTTGCATAAATTCAGCTGTTCGTCTTTGCTTTACTCACACAGGACATACCCACTTCCTCTCTAAAAGTGAAGCAAATGCTCAGTATCTCATTACTAGCTTTGTCAGCTACTAACTAGATGGTTGGAGGTGCGATTCTGGTTTACCGGAAATTCTGTGTAGATTTGGATGGCCTGACAATGTCAGGTTGTCTGCATACATCTGCTTTGTCACGAACCGTGTTTGGCAACAAACGAAAAATCAGTGAAAACTGAGTGAACGTGTTGTGACCACAAAAGAAGCTTGGCCTGAGAATTCGTTTATTGCGCAGACTCCCGTACAGGTCATGTCAAAAATTAAAACACAAACAAGCGCACGCATTTGCACGGCAGACTTGCATTCACATACATCGAGTTACAGTACGCTATCATTCGCCTTGGTGGAACTTCTTCCATAGCACGTACACACCATTCCGATAGTCTCTTC
The DNA here is from genome assembly GCA_014338405.1 of Paragonimus skrjabini miyazakii. NCBI lineage: Eukaryota > Metazoa > Platyhelminthes > Trematoda > Plagiorchiida > Troglotrematidae > Paragonimus > Paragonimus skrjabini miyazakii. The sequence goes on along the minus strand of JTDE01003723.1, from coordinate 22,601 downwards.
TTGTCCGTCGTTTTCCTGGCGTTCCGAGCTTGCCCTTTTATTTTTGAATGTCGCCTGTGGGTAATATACTACTTGTGAGTAGTATACTATTCACAACGAAACTGCTTGTCATACAACAAACAGAGCAAGCAAACTGTTCTGCAGCCGCGAACAGCTGATCTGAATTTCGGGGATTTTTTGTGAGGCACATGGTGTCATGTTCATCTTTTCGGCCCGTTCAAATATTTTTTACAATATGCATCATACGAGTCTGTCATATTTTGATTGAATACTATATTCTGTCCCTACAAACCACCAGAGTAGAGGTGTCTAGATCTTCCTGAATCAGTTTTTTAGTTTGCTAACATCGCCCAAAACCTCGGCCACTTGATTAGTGAAATTTGTAGATCACGTCTTCTACCATAGCTGACAGAGTCTTGCACAACGCATCGCGCACAGTGTCATATTTAAGTGAGAATATTCAAGTCGAGATTAAGCTGGAACTTTTATAGGAACTCGCAAACTTGATGCCTTCTAGAGTGTGTTTAGCTTCGTAATCCATCCATATGAAGAATAACATACAAGCTGGTTGTTCTTGAAAAGTGCAGTTCTGTTCCAAGGTGGATCAGTAAATTATATAGGACGCTCAGGAACACTTCTTGCCCGGAAATGTTAGTGATCGTCTTAAAAAGGGTTAGCCCTTACCCATCAAATCTTTTGCACACTTAATCATCCACTAAAAAATCTTCTAATAAGTTAGGTTAAACACCTGAAGTCGTTCCCTGGAATCAATGCATTGCGTTGACGGAACTTGTTGAGACCTGCCGATATTAGAACACGCTGCTCACTGTGGTTTTGTCTGAAAACTGCAACACCCTAACTGGTGGGTATTACAAGTTTTCCAACTGTTTTTCCTACCTACTTCCATATGCCACGAAGTACGCATGACTCTCAGTGTGTCAGTGTTCGCTGATGACAAGTGCATACTAATAGCCTTCTCTCAGTCATATCTTGTTCATTTTCCTTCAGGTTTTCAATATTTACAGCCTATCCGACACAGTTTGTTTCGTGGCCAATGCTTATTGGCGAAAACCCTTTCCATGCATACCTATGAGCTTATTAATCAGCCGTCAGTAATTGGCTATTTGCTTTCGGAACGGACTACCCAAGTAGTTTCTGGTCGTAGGTGTGGTTGTGTGCGCTGCTCACGATTCCGGGCGATTCATACTTCTACTGTTACATTAGTGAACCATTGTTCTTGTTCTCACGTTAACCAAACGTTTACAACCGATGAAAGCGCACGAAACGAATCCACAACCACAAATTATATAATCTGATTACCCCATTTAGTCTGTTCGAAGGAACTCAGTTGGTACATGCGCGTATACGTACGTTTATGCGTTTAAGACGTCCTTCTCTTGCTACGTATTTCAGTAAAATAGACAGCAGACCAATGTTTCACGATTTATATTCGAACTCAAA
>JTDE01003722.1:35012-70021 GCA_014338405.1 Paragonimus skrjabini miyazakii | reverse complement strand
TCGGTTGCATACTTTAGGGAGGAAGAGATTCCATAACCGGAGTAATGGATGTGCATGAGCTGATGGCGTGAATGATGGAAGAGAGCGGCACCTCTTTTCAGTCTTATACCTGTTGCTCTATGGATGGTGGGCAGAGAATTACTACGGGGTTAGTGCACTCCCCCGGAGGTACCAAACGAATAGGAGACAAACCACTGAGGAGGGAGCCATGTCACTCACCTACACCTTTGTTTTATCTGCTGGACGATTCTTCGACGTTCTTGTGTAGAAGGTTCAATTTGGACGATGATCATGCTGAAATGAGCGGATTTCAATTACGACATTTTATCAATCGCCGCTGCGGTGCTTAACCCAACGTGTTAGGACATAATCACTTTCTAAACAGGAATGCAGTATTCACAAGCAAAAGTGGTTGATTTTTCACATATGATAATTTGGTAGTGCCTAATATGATGTCAGTGACGCAGTGGTAAACACGGTTGCCTCATGAACAGCGGGGCCGTGGTTCTAATCCCGTCAGTGACGAGGATATGCACTGCTGACGAGCTATTCTAATGAGAGCACAACTCGAGTCCAGTGCTTCTTTTTGAAATAGGGTGACTGAAAAATTCTATGAGAATGCGACAGCTGCGATCGATTGTGGGTGATGTTCAATCTGTATGAATGCACTATTCGTCGAACCAACCTGTACTTAATACCTGCCCACTATTAATTCGAGAAGTAAGACTAGATGCCCTCTTCAAAATCTCGATTTATACCTAGCGTGTTGAATCGACTTACTGTCATGAAGCAAACTTAAAGGTTGTTCTTGGAATTTTCGTACAACTTTGACTTTCTCATAGTCAATATCAGCAATGTGGAAACCTCCACGGATTAGCGCCAAGTGTGATTTTCAGTGAAATTCACCTAGGGAAATTAAAGTTTTTTATTTTGATTGCCGTGCGATACCTTATTACTCTATATTCATATGGATGAGGAGGTCGGTGAGTCCGACTCTGTCACTCTTCCTGTTGATTAAACGTCTGAGGTTTTGGGGGAAGGACTCCTGAGCTACACACACCTTGAGTCACAATCAGGTCACGCCATCGGATTCGGTGATCAATTCGCCTCATACTTTGTCGATGTAACAATCGCGGGAGTGCAGCTGTTGTTGATAATATGAGAAAGGTGGTAAAATGTACCGTTATAAGACAAGTCACAAAAGGAAAGGTTTTAGTCGTGCGTTATTGCATCCAACATGTAATTTGGCAACGCCTGTTTTTTGAAAGGTCAGCAACCATCTTGCTGCCTTCTACCTTTACATCCAGACGTTTTGCGTAAACCAGCTGGTGACATGCTTGTAGCGGATGAAAACCTCTTGGTAGTAGATGATCAACTCTTAGCGGATTATGTCTGCTAATGACTGGGTGTTCATAATGGCGGCCTAGTACAAGCCAAAAACGAGGCGTACAAGTCTCGCAATGTAGTTACCATGTATTTACGCAAGATTATCTGAAGCTAGCACAACTAAACTGAGTACAGTCCATTCTGGTTACAACCAGATCTTGGCACAGTCCTGGAAGACACCTTAGCAAGAAGTGTGAAACTTTTGCGTAATGTGTATTCTCACTTGAAAGTTATGTAGTGCGTGCATTCGTGAACCAAATGGGAGGTCTCAAAGCCAGGAAGACGAAGGACTGGATGCAACTATTGGAATCGTGCGTATGCACTATGAGGAATGTGCCACCAAGGAGAATGACAACACAATGCGGCCCCATATGTGCTACTACACGTCAGCCGTGCAAGCGAGTTTATGTGTTTTCGTCTGTCGTTTGCATGTGACATTTAAGGGAGTTCGTGCACTGAACAAAGTCGTTGCCAGGCGTCTTTCGATGTCACACAAATGCGAGATACAGCTACCGGCGCATTGCAAGATGCAATTCTTCGCGTGAAACAGTATCAGCGAAACTCTTCGTGGATTGTTTCATCATTAACAACTGAATACAGTTCACTGACCGAGAGTAACAAAGTGGGCTACAGCAGGAACGAAATGGTTTAGATCGTAATGAACTGATTCATACCTTAATGTACGGATCTTAACAGTATGCACGATGGAAATAAAGTGCAGGAAACAAGTGACTGGTTTCCCAAAAATAGCAACGAAACGGGATATATAATTTTACGCGAGACACAGAAATCGAATCAACGTATGTGGATTAGTTAGGAGAAGCATTTCACACATTGCGAATTAGCAATGAGACGGATGTGCTGACACCCAAATCGGCGATAATTGTCCAACCTCTAGGAGGGTAGGCCTTCGGCGAACGCTTAAAGGCTATACCGAACATAGAACTAAGTGGATTGCAAGCTGAGGTGGAGAACCATAAGAGACAATCGTAGGTCACCTCTAAGACGAAAGGTTGTATTCAAAGCCGATAATCTCAGGTTCATACGGTTTGACTTGAAGGGTCCAAAGTGCCTTTGTGGTGTATTGTTGCGTTTTCTCAAGGAACATTTGGTACTTTTGGAGAAAAGTTGAACGGACCACGATTTCGTCTTTGAGGGAAGATGGCCTATATGTTGAACGACAAACGACGATTATTCACCGTGCTATCAATTTCCGGTTGATTCTACTAGTAATCGGAATCCATTTCCTTCAATTTCTGCCAGATAGCGGCCAGCATACAACTGTATGAGTAGCCAGAAATATATCTAAGCTGTCACTGTGGCTATTATATTGTCTCATCTTTGCTCTGTGGACGATTTTCCATCCTGAGTTATCATCATTCTTTGCTGGTTAATTCAGCCAATGCACAGCACACACGAATTTCGTGCAGTTGGTATCAAGTGTCCGTGCAACATGCTATCGGAAGGAAAACCAGAGACTGCACCCAAGGATTTATTACGCGACACTTAATTATAGTTTACATGTAGTTGTCCTCCCCGCTCGCCCGATTGTCCGTTGATCCATAGTTATCGTGCAAAATATTGTCAAACCGTTCACTTCAAAGGGGTTCTGGGAACTGCATTCAAAGCTCGCCTGCTCTTGCAGCGGTCGTCAAAGGTACGCCGTGTGGACGTCCGCATAGCGAGAGACCTGGCCCTAGAGGATTGTGAACGCCTGAAGGTTGCCCCAAAGGAACCGCGCGATAGAAAATATAAGGGGTTGTCTGATTTATTTATCCAGAATTTTTAGGTCAAGCGTGATGAAAATCACGGCCTCCTTTAACGAAAGCAAAAACTAGTCTTCGTGGCACAAAGCAAATCTCGAGTTATCGGGTTTATATTGGTTATTTTATAGACAAGACGTATCAGCGAAATGAAGTAATACAATTGGTTCTGTCGCTTTAGCTTTCCCATTGGTCGGCTCCATTTCGCTAGTAGCTCATTTGTTTCAAACGTGACGCATTAAAACAACTTGTTTTACTCCGACACTCGTTATAAAAAAATCCGATGCTGAAGCAGCGTGCCATCCTGATTGGTTCCCACGTTGACATACCAGTCTGCTCGCCTTGTCGACACTGATTGGCCTTAGTCTTCTGCGAATCCCTGGTTGACTTCGTATCGATGCGTTTGTCCAACCCAAACCCTTTAAAAAGCGGAGAGGGCCTCAAGTCTGTTGGAGGCCCTTTGTGTTCCCCCTGTTCCCCCTGGGCAAGGTGGAGCGGCACGGCCTTCAAAAAGTCTACCCGCCACACTCCTTTCCACAGAAAGGAAAGCAAATTTAGATCGGACGAGAGGGGTGTACTCAAACGTTTTGAGCCTCCTAAACAAGCTGGATGAGGTAGAACAATGGGTTGGCAGGAATAACCTTGAAGTCATGGCCCTTGTTGAGACGTGATTGTCAGAGGACGTGATGGACGCTGAAGTCTCCATCCCCGAATATACTTGCGATTGACTGTGGTGAAAGGTAAAGTTAATACCAAACAGCTCTACCATGGTCGGTGTTATATATCGCTCTCCTGGGTCGTTTCCACCTCAACTGTTAGACGATTTAAAGAGGTTTGGGGCAATTAACTACTGCTTGATATGGGAAGATTTCAATGCGCCTCACATCAACTGGAGAACACTATCTTGCACCAGTGGTTCAAACCGTTTTTCACATAAACTGCTTCGGCTGGTCGTTGACGAGCTGTGCTTGTACCAGCGTGTAGAAGCTCTCACACGGTTATAGGCTGAATGCCGCTCTGGGTTGTATTTGATGTTTTTCGCTCTAGAGTCCGACATCAACCGTGTTGTCATCTTGCCTCTAGTAGGGAGGAGTGACCATGCGCTACCGGATATATGGCGGGCAAAAGGCGAACTGCGGGCAACACCTACACAGGTTCGACGGAATATCTGGAAGATTCTGTTCGGAGTGATGAGGGAAGCTGCGTGCGAATACGACTGAGGCGGCAGCAAAAACAAGGTTCACCGTGCTTTGATGTCGAATTGCGTACTTTCCTCAGGCGCAGACACAGGCAGTGGATGAACTACCGGGCTGGCCATGGTGTCTACGATGCTTACCAGAAGAAACGGAACCAAAGTAACTTCATGAAGATAAGAAAACGTCATCAATACAAGGGAAGGCTGGCCATGGAATCGGTCACCGCACCCAAAAGGCCCCATGCGTATATCCGCCGGCGGACCAGAACTAAGGCGACGATCCCGGCACTGATTAATCAGTACGGAATCGTGGTGGTTGAGGACTGGGATAAAGCTCAGCTACTAGCCGGGCATTATGCTTTGGTTTTCTGCCAGGATATTGCAAAATCTGCCTTGCTTGATGGAATTAGACCATGTTTGATTGACACGCCATTTAGCGTTGAAGAAGTGGAACGCGAGCTTAGGTCGATTGTTGTCAATAAGTCCTCCGGTCCGGATAACACTCACTCTTTATTGATGCGAGAACTGGCGGTGGAATTGGCTATGCCACTGACGGACCTGTGCCAACCGTCCTTGAACGAAGGTAAATTGCCAACGGTGTGGAAACGATCAGGGATTGCGCCTATGTACAAGGGAGAAGGACGACCGGAAGCTCTCAGCTACCGACCAGTATCTTTGACTTGCAAACTTGGTAAAGTAATATAGCGGCTGATTGCTCAGTCGTCTCCAGGGGCATCTGGACCAACTCTCGGCACTCAGATAAAGGCAGTACGGATTCCGGGGCCGATCTTGCTTGACAAACCTCCTGACTGTCAGAGAACGATAGGTAGAAGCGAGAACAGATGGCAAGACTCTGTACGTAGAGCTTCTTGAATTAGTCAAGGTGTTTGACAGAGCGCCGCACAATCATTTGCTCACCAAGTTGTTGATGTACGCTGTCAGCTCGCCTATAACAGATTAGTTAACAGACTTCCTCCGTAGTAAGTCATTCGCAGTAAGGGTCAGTCAACATTTATCGGAATGGCTGCCTGCCCCCAGTGGTGTGCCACAAGGGTCAGTGCTCGGGCCCTTGCTGTTTCTGGTCTTCGTCAATGATCTATTGGACCAGTTGCAGTCGCCTGCCCTCGTCTTCGCGGATGACAGGAAAGTGTGGAGGGCAGTCTCTTCAGACGAGGATAGTGATATACTTCAACAGGACGTAGATATTGTTTCAACATGGACCGTGCAATGGGACTTCACCATTAATCTGAAAAAATGCTCCTTTATGCATATGGAAGATATCACGGACGTTAAGGTCTATCGTGTTGAAGGTCACTTATTGACACAGTGCAATACAGAACGTGACCCCGGAGTGTTAGTGTCTGACACCCTCAAAACGCAGGCTCACATAACACAAGTTTGTGTTCAAGCCAGTAGAGTGCTTGTGGCTATCCGTCGATCTTTTGCTTGTGTCCATGGAAGCCTTTTGCTTACTCATCTCATCTCATGTTCGTACGAGACTAGAGTGCGGCCACGCCGCATTTTCCCCTTATAAAAAATGAGGTACCTCAACATGAAAGAGTACAGAGGGAAGCCACACGCATGGTTGTTGGGATGAGGGGCCTCTCTCATAATCGACGGCTAAAATACTTGGACGTGTACCCTCAGAGTTGCAGGCAGCTTCGCGGTGACCTTATTGTGACATGCCGCATTTTGCCAACCGATACAGACGAGGAGCTCAGAGCGGCCTTCTCCCCCAAAAATGAGCACAGATTCCGGGATCATCCACTCACGATTCTCAAACAACGATCGGGACGACTTCATGCCGTATTTCGGATGTCACGACGGACCGTCAATGGGTGGAATGCGCTATCAGCGTAGGTGGTGGTAGCACCCAATGATGTGGTATTCAAGCGGTTTCTAGATGAACATATGTGGCGCGTTGGAAGAAGGACGATAGTTAACCCTGCCTACTCCGGTATCGAGACGCTCAGTGAAGAAGCTAACACAGTCGGAGACTCCAGTCTTCTATCAACGAACAATGAATAAAACCAAGGTACGTTAACAGGCACCAAGGTATAGGCAAGACCCATCCGATGATATTCTAGTCTTCAAAAGTCCTAATGAGACTACTGAGGGATCGGATCGTCCTATCTACCTAGTTATTTCCCTGCATTTTTCTATTCATAGTAACCTACATATCTCGGGAATCGAAGAGCTTTTAAATCATGAGATCTGTCCTGGAAAGAGTTGGCCAAATGCTCCCAGAGACACACTCAGTGATCGCCGGTGGCTGCTGCCACCGTCGACGTTTTCAAATGTGCAAGAGGGCTACCTCAAACCATTGTGTAATGCAACAGTTGTTTTGAGATGTTTCAGGCAACGCCCTGGCAAAGCTGACATTGACCAACTCGTCAGAATATCCCGCAGTCATAACTTGCAACGGCGCGCGACGTCCTAATTTGACCGTTTTCAAGTCGCCTGATTTTTCGCACGATTGGCTCAAAAAACATCTGTGCTCATGCGGTCACAAAGATCATTGTCGGATGGATGCCTTCAGTTGGGCTGTCACCGCATAGTCGGGTGCGCGACGCAAGTTTGTTAAGACTTTGCGTATTATGGATTGGGAGGCTACAATCATTTTCGTATAAGCAAACCCTTATTGAGTAGGTAACACTACTTTTATCAACTTTAGTTTTTCCCATTATTCCCAAAGGCAATAAGACTCATAGCTTTCTCTTCCTTTTCTTTACTGGTCGGTCTTTCACTATTATTTTGGCGCCTTTCTTAGACTGGTGCAATCTCAGGACCTAATACTTGAGTCTACTGCTAGCGATCATTTGATGTATTTTGTAACTTGATCAGCGCTACTCGCTGCGCACTACAGGAAGAGCAGTCGCTATCATGTAGCGCGGAAAGCTTTAACGGTGAGTCAGCATTTCAGTGTGGTTTGTTAGGTCAATGTCTTATGCTTGCAGGGTCTCTGCCAGAGAGAATGTTGATGGTCCATGCACGCAATGAAACTTTTGCTCAGAAAGTTTTGCCGGGAATGTCGCACCAATTAGTGAACACAATTCTTCTTTCTTCGTACAATGGTTCTCGCGCTTACTCGAACACCGGCTACCGTAGACTATCACCCGTGCCCTACCGTCTTGTCCTAATTAAGAGAAAACTGCTACAACTGCAATTTCACTTGCTTTGGTGCTAAGAACAAGTTCCCCGACATTCGGTGACAGGTCCGGAAAAGCTAGTGCTCATGCCGTAAACCCAGTTTCCTGCAACCATTTGAAAGCAACGGTGATGAGAAGGCGAAGAAGGTGTTCTCACAGTCACAGTGGGATACTTGCGACCAAATTACCTTCAGTGCGTTGAAGCAACCTATAATGAACGGATGGAAAAAGTGTAAAAACCTCAAGTTTTCTACATTTATAGGAAACGCATAATCTTTAGAAAAAATTAGGCGTTAAAGTATACGACTAACCTATTATAACATACAACACAAATAATTGAAACATGGATTCGTCGATCAACCATAAAAGAGTAACTTGTGCGTGTTTCCAGTCATCAGTTGAATGAAGCAATACAGATTTATAACGAGTATATTTACTGACAACGATTGAATTAACTGTTGTTTTCTACCCCCACGTCAATCATTTTGAGATTGAACCTCATCAAAAATAGGCAGCACTCGAGCAGTCGGTATGACGCGTGACCGACAGCAGTGGGTGTGCACAGATTGAATTTTGGGTGAACGTTATGTCAACAGTGTTCACGAGGATCTCGAATCAACGGAAAGCTAGATGAGCAAGGAGGACCAGTGTATTTAGACTACCACAACATGTTGTGTAATATACCTTTTGGTACAATCTCTGGCTACCATTCTGAATGCAGGCCACAAGGTGCCGGCCTTGCTAGAAGTTGAAATGTTGAAACTCTCAAAATAGTCTGAAGAAGATCCACACCCTCTTATCTCATTCAGCTTCTGAGGTTTCAGTCACATCATGCGGACACTGTCGAACATCCTAGACGAAACGTCTACGGAACCCACTAAAAGTGCAGATCCCACATGTAGACAAGCTAACTGTGAAGGTGTGCCATCTCTGCTGGAAAAGTGAACCACGGGCTTGCATCGGGAATTTTACGCTGCAATACCATGTCAACCTGATCCTGAACTTGACAAGAGGGGAGGCCGTCGTTATTGTTGTTGAGGACAAAATCCTGGGCACCCCTGTACCGGACGGAACTTTCACGAAACTGCGGCACATACTGGGCGCTACCTTGCATCTAACAGTATAGGGTTGACAGCTTCGTGCTGATAGGCAGCTCGAGCTGGAACCGTCCGGCCTGTTTTCGTGAATTGTGGCCCTTCACCAAACGAGGTTACGGGAAAGAATCCCACAATATACCGGATGTCTTAATTAAATGACGGACATTCGACCACACTTGTTTGCTTGGGAGAGATTAAGCGTGGGTCGCAAAAGCATTCCGGGTTGCTGAATTAATAAGGGATTTCGCCACCAATCAAGATAATCCTCCACAGCACGCCTGTATATCTTCAGGCTTAGGTAAGTAAAGTGGTCGATGACCTGTTACAGAGCAATGGTATCCAGCACCCAATTATCCATAGACTACCTCGGCATTTCCAATACAAACGGCGATGATTTTACCTACACCTCAAATAAAAGAATTTCGAATAACTGAGAAATGAAGACACATTCGCACTGTGATAATAAAAAACTGATTGCTCCAATCTCCACCGGGTAACATGTGTTCACACTTACTGTTCTTCAGTGGGAGGTTCCAATCGTCCGACTAGCGATTAATTGCGTCAGAATCAATCGTAATTTACCGGGATCAATAGCATCCCAGATTCTTAGGTCTTTGGTGCACAGAAGGACGTTGCTGAAACCATTGTCTGGAAGGTAGTTAATACAAAGAGAGCGGAGCGCCTTGAACTGACCCTCGAGGAACGCCAGCAGAAATTGGAGAAGAAAAAGGAAGAACTGAGCCGGTTTTAATTTAGAAGGTATCGGGGAAGTTGCCGGTTCCCCGAAAACATCGTGTGACCACAAGTGACAAAGTTCACTTGTGAGTGACCTTTACCTTTGCCATGATCGTGCGCGGCTCCGGTCTTCACAATCAACCTACGCCCTCGTGACAACTGTTGTTGTCATTCCGATTATACACCTAGACTGTACTGCCCAGACTTTTGTCTGCTCCGTTCCCTTTGACCTTGCATGTTGCTAGCCACAAGCTCTATAAATACGAACGGGTTTGTGACCATGTTGTCTTTGGATTTGGTGATATAGAGTAGCTCTCTCCGGAGGCCAGTCTTTTCTCTGTGTTCGTTCGTTAGCCTCAAGTGGTTGGGCTGGCCGAAAAGATACGTCTTTATCGTGCATATTTCGCAGTCAGTCGTTCAGAACCCTTGAACGTCATTCCGTTATCTACCTTTTCACTAACCGTTATTCTGTTGTCTGTCTACTCGCTCGTAGGTCGTATACTCAAGATACAACAGAAGGTTCCATTACCAAGGAGAGGGGCAATCCAGCGGAGAACCCTTTCCATATTACCATGAGCTTCTAGTTTGTGTTTCAGGAGCTGATGTGGGACACAGTAAAAAACCTTGGCATAGTTGAAGACAGTGTCTGAAATGAAACAAATGACCCTGGCATCCGATAGACTGACCTTGAAAATAAGCATATTTGTTATGTATGACCGGTTAGGAAGGAAGCCATACTGGGCAAAAAAGCTGGTTTGGTGAGAAGTGACTGGGGATGACACGCACTAATAAGCACTCCAACATCTTGCACGGAATGCTAGTAAGGCTGATTGGCCGATATCCTGCTGCCCGCTTTAAAGGTGGGTGTGCCTGTTGCCTATACCCATGCACTAGGGATAATGCCAGACTGCAGTGTTTATGTACACAGCTTATAAAGGGGTTCTGCCAGACAAGTGGCTGCTTCTTTAATAATACTGGTGTGGGTCTTATAAGATCCTCGTGCCATACGGATTAAATTTGTACAAAAGTTCTTCAAAGTCTAGCACAGAAAACTCGGCAACAAGAATTGGATGCCGGAAGTTCTGCAGTGGAAGAGTTGAGTGGCAGTTGATTGGTGCAACGATGTAGACTACCGAATAGTGCTTCTTAAACAACTGTAACACAACTAGGGGTCCGAAGAGGCCTTCTTGTCGGGGATTCGCAAAGTAAGGGCTAAAGGTTTATTTCTTCTTAGTAGTGGCATATGATTAAATAAGAGGTTTTCGTTCGCACGAGATGTGTCCTCGAACCAGAAGGCAGATAGCTCTGAATATGATTTAAATTTACTTGCTGTCATTGTCCGCTAATATTTTCGCTATATTAATGTCCAGTGCAACAAAAAATGCTCGCGAAGTTATACTCTCCATAAGTTGTCGTATGTGCTCAAACTGGTTGTTGCTCGCGCAGAAATTTGAGGGACCCTTAATGTGCGAGTTTAATACGTCCGCGGATTTCCAGCCTACGTCCAGTTCGAACGATGTGTAGAACACTTGGGTCGTCAGGGTTTCCCGTAAGCTAACAATTCACGAGCAACTAGGAACGGTCATCGAGGAGAACCATATATTCTGTACGGAAGTGGTCGGTGATGAGAAAAAGCGCACAATTTGTGCGGCACGAATAGATCGTCCGATTGCTGAATTGCAGTTTGAAGTGCATGATAGATCTGTTTCGCAAAATCATTTTCAAGAAGGAATGATCCTAGATGGCTTTTTAGATCACAAAAATCAGGCTGACCGAAATTTCGACCTCAGGATTTTTTGCTGGTTGTTGTAACCAGTAGCATATGAGATCAAAGACGAGCGAGTGTGGTCATTGTGTCCACGAGGCAAGGTGGAACTAGCTCAACAGCATAATACCCAGTCCGTAATCATTATGGAAAACTAATCCACAGGGAAAATAAAGAATCCGCGCGTTGACCCCGTGTATTTGTATCCATCCTGGGATGTAGAGGGTACAAAGGGAGCACTAAGCTAACAAGACGCGAAGCGAGTTGAGATTGTAGCCCAGGGACGGATATCGCAAAAGGGGTAGCTTGACTAAAACAAAAGTATGCGGAAAACCAAAATCATCAGAAATGTACAAGTGGATGCGACTATCAAAAATATGATTTATTTCAATAGCCACAAGCAGTTTGATGAACGTACCATCTACCAGGTAGCTCCCACTAGTGATGACTAGGGTTGTGAGCCAAGAAGGCGGATGGCACAAGGGTTATTTATTCAATAAAGCGACACATGGGTTAAGTGTTTAAGTAAGACCACAAACGGAAACGCTCATTTGCATACGGTACTCGGCCCAGACGGTCTCGGTTACCACACACACGTCAATGCTCAGTTCCTTTACGTAGCAAGGACCATTTTGTGCGATGCTGCACTCCGCTGTTTCTTCATGTATTTTTCCTACGGCTTTTCCGATGTGAAAATATATGCTGCGGTCCCACTACTAAATAGCCGTCGTGTGAGTCGTATGTTACGATCGCTTATCCTCACTACACTCCTCCCGCTGCAAACATTGTTCCAGTTGCAGCAAAGGCTTTTCATATTCCCTTCATTCTCTCGACGATCTGCTTATTGGCCTCGGGGACATCCATGCCCCTGGTGTACACTCTCTTCTGCCCGCAGTGTCTGACCATGATCATTCTTCTCATTCTTAATCAGATACACTGGGCCAGGGCGGTCCATTACCAAATAAGATCCCCTCCACTTCGCCAGGAACTTCCTATATACGGGTCTTGTTGCGCCTGGTTTCCGCCTGACTCTGTATTTAACCTTCGAACCAATTTCGAACACAGCATTTCGATTCGACAGCTTTGTGGTTGACTGCTCCGTAGAAACATGTTGTGCGTCCGCCAAGTTTTGGCCGACCACTCTCGGCGCTTCTGCTAATTCACGCATGTTCATCCGCCGGTCTCCACATAAACCGATTTCCTGATCGACTGGCAGGTTTGGCATGCACCCAAACATCAGCTCGAACAGCGACTTCTTCGTTGTTCCTTGAGGCAACAGTGGTAAGCTAATCGAATCAGTGGTAACGTTTCCTTACAGCCCCTCCTTTCGTCGCCAACCATTCCTTGATTGTGCGATTGTCTTTTCCCGTCAGTCCATTTGATTGAGGATGGCATGGCGTTGTGCGAATTTTATTGATACCCAAACGCTCCAAGCAGTTCGGAACCTCTTCACTTTCAAAACAAGCACATTGATCTGTTATTATACTCCGCGGTATTCCGTGATCTACAAGGATGTGTTTCATCACCGCCCTGCACACAGTGCTTGCACGCTGATCAGGTAGAGTGGCTGCTTCGATTCATCTTGTGAAATGTTCCGTCATGATTATGATGCATGGAGTTTCGGATGTGGTCACTGGGAAGGGACCCATCACGTCCAGCGACCATTATTCCCCAATCTCACTGATCGGAATTGGTTGGGTGAGATACTTCCAGGGGTAGTTAGAGCTCCTCAGCAGCTGACATAGCTGACACGCCAGCACATAACTGTTAACATCCTTTTTCATTCCCGGTCAGTATGCCCTTTGCCTCAGTACTCCATAAGTTTGATGACATTCCGTATGAGCCAACTGATGACATCCCTTCACAATTGTCTCTCTCAATCCCGCCGGTATAACAGACACCCTTATTTCACCCCGCCTTCAGCGCAACCAAATTCGGGCACTATTCAACAGCAAGTCTGACCAGCACATTCTGAAAGTCTTCATTTCCGGATTCTCCTCGTCTTCTGGCGGTTGTTCTCCTGATAGAAGTTGATCAATCACCATTCGGACTGTCGTGTTCGTCCTCTGCGCTGCCTGTGACTTCCCGGCATCGTTCTCCAGTTCAATACTGTTGACTCCCATCACGTCCTTGTGAATTTCATCCATGTGCTGCGTTCGGGGAAGCAGATCGGGAATATAGTTCTCTTTTCCAGCTACATGACGAATTGTGAGATCGTACTTTTGTAGTCGCAACGCCCAACGGGGATCCTTCATTGATCTAATCCACTCCAGCGGCTTGTGGTCAGTTTCCACATGAATACGTCGGCCGAGCAAATACGGCATCCATTTTTCCCATGCGTATATGATCGCCGAACACTCCCTCTCTGTCGTTGAGTGGTTTCGTTCAGCAGGAATTAATACTCGACTGGCATATTCCACAACATCACTTTCCTCTTCAGTACAGCTCCGATTCCAGCATTGCTCGCATCCGTCGCGACGACGAAGCTCTGTCCAGTCACTGGCAACTTCAGGGTCAGCTGTCCCTCCTTCATCAATTGTTGGATCTCAACAAATGCTTTATTAGCCTTTTCTGTCCACTACAGTCGACGATTCTTCTTCAGAATTTCCTACAACGGGCAGGCTAGTTCATTGAAGTTTTAGATAAAGCGGCTATAAAACCCGACGCGGCCGATAAACTGTCGCAAAGTCCTCTTCGACGTTGGCACCGGAATGGTCTTGATCGGAGAGATCATATCGACTGATAAAGGCACAGCGTGCGCGTTCTTGACACAGCTTCAGAGTTTTAATCGGTCGGACAATGGAGCGTCTGAGCCCCAGTGTGACACCGTGGGCATGGCCATGGTGAATCAAAATATTGCGCCCCACGTTGTTGAATGAGCTAATTCCCACATAAACAGCAAGAAGTCTGCTAGACCGGACCACACTCACCCGGCTAAAACCTCCGGCCGAATTGCTGGCGTCGTCCTTCGTTCAACTGTTCAATCTCACGTTAGAAACAGAGGTAGTTTTGAGGGACCGGTGAGAAATCACCAAGGTAAGATGGTAATCGATCGGTTTTCGGAAGTTAGCGCTCAGTAAGTCCGACTGGTGTCGATAGGAAAATTTCTAAACGCATATTACGAGGGAGAACCTGCAGGTTCCTTTGCGCACAGTAATTTTCAGAGATCCTCAAAATGACGACCGACAATTTGGTCAGCCCATGTTACCTGTGTGCAGATGACGTATAGCTGACTGGAACTGCGCCGGGCTTGGAGGCCCTCCAAGAGGAAGTTCTGAGGACCTGCGAATGAACATGAAGGTGGGATTTACCGTTGAATGTTCGCAAGTCATCTTCTCTAATACTTCCCAGTCGACATCCAGGTATATAAGGGATGCACATGGAGGAACAGTCGAACTTGCAACTAAACAGCAAACGAGAGACTTGGGTATCCAAGTCATTAGCACGTTTTCTCGAGCTGCTCAGTTTGCCGCAGCCGCGATAAAAGCACGGCGAGCGGTATATCGGTTAGAATCCGCGATCGGCCTAACCATGTTCAACAATGTACATCCCATTGTACTCGGCCACAGTTCGCCCCCACTTAAAATATTGTGTCCAAGCCTGTTCACCCCATCCCAAAAAGGACTGTCCTCGAGAAAGTACGTAAGTTCGCCACACGTATGGTACGGAGTATGAAGGGTCTAAGCTACCGCGACCGACTAAACTTGTTGAGCTTATTCTCGGTCGCACACCGGCGGGTAATATGAGACCTTATTGAAGTGCATAAGATTATCCACTACATCCGGCATAAGTCCTCTGGCATGCTTGTTCGTGATACGTCAGGACAGGGATTTAAGAGGTCATAGGTTCACGATCAAGAAAACAAGATCATGATTAGCTGTTCGATCTCACTTTTTCACTAACCGGGTTGTCAACTCGTGGAATAAATGGCCGCAAAGATTGTTGCGGTCCCCAGCGTAGATGTATTCAAAGCAGAGCCAGACAAATGTTGGGGCAACCTTCTTCCTACTCCGTAGTAATCGAAAAATGATCTGCTTACTGCAGGGCAACCAGTTGTCGTCTCTTTTCTTTTATCCCTACCTTTAGACCACCACCGAACGCATCCGTATCGACAGAAAACGTAGTCTGGTCAATCTCCGAATCACACCAGTCAAGCATCAGGACGTCAACAGACGTAGACCAATATCAAGTCCTGGATTTGAAATTGAAAGAATGCTTGTCCGTAGTGTCTGGTTGGTCAGATTATGGAGAGACTCCGCCAGACTGAACTGCTTCATTGAGAATCTAGAGGTAGGCGGCGTCTGAGCCTGTTGTACTATGCTGATTCACTTCGACTAAAAGATCTTGAATATTGAACATTGAAGCGTTGACTGTCAGGAGTGGAAAATGAAAACTGCTGCGGAAGAACAGGATGCCAATTTGGCCGTACCACATTTTGGAAACTTTAAACGTATATGCTGCCTGAATACTCTGGCAACCAGCCGGGAGTTGGAGAATGTTTCCTTGTCGGGTAGCTGCAGGGAAACAGCAGATGACAGAGGTTTTCTCCGGTTGTGCATACATTATGGAATACAAAGTTTCTCTTGTGAGCTGCTGGGAAGATCTCTGTCTTTGCTTGTATGTACAGTGGGTCTTCGGTTTATATAAATCAAATGTCAATTCCGTATACGTTAACCAAACTTCTCCACTACTAATCAGTAATCTAAGAATCGCTGTCAATGAATTCACCATTCGGTGTGATTTCAGCTTGAAAAGAAGTCCTAGCTGTGGTCATTTATTGGAGGTAACAGGACAGTTATTGTGTCTTCATTCGAGACGACCTGAGCACTGTTCACAAACGAATGTGCTTGGACGTTTGCTTATGGTAATTCAGTTGTGTCCAATGTGAAATCAGTGGGATTATGGCAGAAATTATTGGCTCACGAAAGTGTGACTGGAGTTGTGATTTCGGACGTGCACTACTGCCCAGCTCTAAGAGTGAAACTCGAGTATAGTGTATCTTTCTAAGAAGATATGATTGAAAACTTTGGGACTACAGCAACCACGTTCAGTTGTGGAAGATTTACAGTGTATGTTTATATCTACACATGTTGGGTGCGCTAGCAGACATCATATTTGCATCTGGTTCGAATGGCGCGAAATGCTTCTATATCCACTGGATTGCCTGTTAACAGGAAACGGAAATAATTAGTCAATCTACAGAAGAAGCCAGAGCATAAATTGAAAAGGCGACGTACGTTACGCATGAATGGTGAACGACAGAATGTTCATAAACACCGTACCAGTTCCGTGAACGTACGCTACAAAACGGGCAGTTTGCATCCATTGACGAGCGTAGTTAGGAATGATCTCAATACCAAAAGGTCGGCTTTCTTTAGATATTAGAGAAACAACATAACACCCAAACCATCAATCCGAACTACAAACAACACCACTGATAATAATAATCAGCAGTCGACTTTCCGAAAGTTCCACACTGAGATCCTCGTTACAAATCTTTGGAACCAGTAAACGGTAAGACCATAAACTAGCAGAAGGTGATGACTATATGCAATCAGTGGTTTAATGACTACTCTGTCCATCAGATGAACTTCATTAATGATAACGAACGTTTTGTCCCGTCTTACCCAAGAATCATCATTGCCAGGGACTTCGAAAATTCGAGGTCGGAATCCACATGAAGTGTAGGTTCGCAATGAGTTTGGATGCGTTGAAATCACCTGTAATAAGAAGATGGACGGAACGGTGTGAAGACGAAAATCTGTCCAATGTGCGCTGTACGATATACAACACTGACATGGAGCGGATCGCGACGACGGGGGAAGTCTGAGACAGAGTAAATCGTATGTATCCGGAGAGATAAATTCTGAAATGACATTTGATATTGCAGGATTTTGCCTTATGAAGACATCGGAACCTCCACTGAATCCACGCAAGGTATCTGATCGGTACAATGAGTGAACAGCTTATTGTTACTGGTACCTGCTAACGCTAGATCTTTGTAAGATCAAGGGTGTGAAGGCCAGTGTCATGAGCCAACCGTCCAATTTTTGGTAATTTGCTTGAAAAGTTCAGATAGTTATTACACATAAAGTTGGAAGATAATTCCTCATTTTACTGGGTACAAAAATTGATAGGCCATGGGGATGAGTATAAGAAAGGATTGCTGGCGACGAAAGGCAATGCATGGACGGCTGGTGAGACTCGTGAGCGTTCTTGGGAGGGCGGCCGGCGCTTCACTACGGCGTGAGCGCATATAAGCGCTCTTGCAGGGTATTTCGCACGTTCATTCTGACAAAAGATTGACGGCAGTTTCGAACCCGCAAAGATCTGTGACAATTTAAGTTGGAATAGAACCTGATAAGGAAAACCTCCCGTCTGCTCGAGGAGAATGCCGTTAGGGAACACCACTGGCTAATCTAATCCTTGTGTACGAGAGTGGTCGCCATCTTTCCAACAGTTACAGACCAACTGCTATCTTTCGCATCTCATCCAAAGCACAGGAAGTGATTTTATTTGGCGCCTTTTATAGCTACATCTCCGCGGAAAACTATCCTTGATGTTCAGCACGGCCTCATAAGCGACAAATCCCTTAATTGCCACAGGGACATCCGGATGTAACAAGAGTGGTTGTTGTGTACCAAGAGTTTGCTGAGGTGTTCAATCGAGTAAACCTTGGGAATGCTCATTTTCAACACTCTAGTTTACCGAACACTGAAACTTACACACACCAAAACCTAGCAAGATCTGAACCATCTCAAACAACACTTTAGCAAATTTCAACCAGCATGTTCTGTGCTGCACAAAAACAGTTTCATCTGGCGTCATTCTTGAAACAGCACTGTGATCTAGCTTCCAAAATTACAGATGGATAAGGTCCTAGTTGAGGCTATCAGAGGAACGGCCACGAAGACTGTCTTTGGAATACACACCGGGCGGTGAGTCGTCGCTCACCATCCTGCTCCTTGACTTACCTAACCACACATGCACAGAACCAATCAACACCTCTGCGAACACTTGGGGGGTCCTGCCACCAAACTGAAGTTTCAACGCAGTCAATTGGGATGCCGACATAGCCTTCTCTAGTTTCGCGTTTGTAACGTCTTCAATGCTCTGCTTAACAGTACTGTGTCTATCTGATCTTCTGTCTAATTTTGGAGTTTGTTTGGATCGACTTTTTCTTTCATAGCTAAGATATTGCACTTGTTTTTGATTCTAAGTTTATCGACTCCGGTCTTGCAATTCACTTATAAGTCCTGCTTCCTACTTCCGCTCTCAACCAACTGAACAGCTTGGTTCGCTTCTGACTATGGTTCTATGAATCTAGAATATGTCTCACAATGCACAAAATGTGTGCTTCCTTTTCTTACTCGACTCATCTGCGTACAATACGTCTCCCGCCCGATTACCACTCCAATCTATTTACGAAGACTAAACCTACGGGCAATTCAAATGACCCAAATGTTTGCAGTTATCACTCAGGTAAAAAAAGGAAGTCACTGAACAAACCAAACGCGTACACGAAGGGGTTCCATTGAGAGAACGTGAATCGACGAGATTTCTCCCATCCTCATATAGTGTCCGAGTTACTTGGTGGTTTACAACGCAGAACTATCACCCTACAGAACCTTCTGGTTATGGTTGACACCTATAGTACGTGAGTCCAGACATGATGCACCCCAGGACCCTTGATGAACAATCTTCTAATCCATCAGACCCACCAGTCAGATGCACCAACATTGGTAGGTTAGATTGGTTAGAGCACGACTGAACTCGAAGGCCGTTAATTCACGTGAAAAAAGGACGCACACTCGAGTTAGGACTATCATAAATTAAAAATAATGTTTACACACCTTTGCCGATAATGAAGACCCCCGAATTACATCTACAAGAAATATATTATATATAACAAACGTTTCTACAGAAGCAAAGTATTTCAAAAATATCGTAGGTAGAGCAAACATGGTCTGAGGCAAATAGCCCATTTCACGGCTACATCTGCCCGATACAAGTTGAGATTTGCAGATGAATCCAATTATGCCAGATAGCAGCAAAAACAAGGAATGGTAGATGTAAACAAGTTTCATGGAATTAAGTTAAAAGTCGGCATGTATAACAAAGACAGCTACAATGAAACGAATCAAACATCTCATAAATTGGCTAGAAATGCGATTTTTCAGCGGTGACTAACTGAAACTATACATAAAGCACTATAGTTACCTCGAGCTTACCACACAAAAGTAGGTCATGATTACAGATGTGCGCCCTTTTGTCACGTGCACTAATGACCTTGAGGAGTTCGAACGTGTCATAACCAATCTAAGATACCTGTTAGTTTTTGAAATGAATTTTTAATATACGTATGTACATCCAAACATACATTTTCTGTTAATAAAACAAACGCGTCGAACATTGTCATGTGATCTAATCACAATCGCTTGAGCAACGCTTAGTTTGCCCGAACGTGGAAACTGGTCTCAGTTAGGTGACCATATATAGGATGAAACAGAATTGCTATACACTTAACGTAGGTGAAAAGTACGCATCAGGGGGTTATTGGGGGGGAGGACAGTTTCTGTCTCCACTCAAGACCACCGGGTAGCCTCAGCACTGTTTACACCTGACCTAAAGTGAACGTTTCGGTGTAGTAAGCCCGTCGCACCAGAGATAAGACGATACACTGTTGACGTGTTCAAAGTAACAAGAGTGCAAAAGCCGCTGTCATATGTGTGCTGTGTTCAGTTTATAACCTATGACAACCCGACGAATTGTTCGTTCATATAATGCATATGAAAAATACCCACCGATTGAAAAGAACTGGGAATACAAATACTTTGTATCTTATTAAAGGATGATAATCGTAATGTTAGTGAGCATCAGAAGAGCATTGTGAAAGAAGGGGGCTAGAATCGCGGTACACTTGCGCAGAATACATGCGAATTCCAAGTGCTTACTGCATCCGAATTAAGTAACAGGGGAAAAGAATGAAAACACACGAAGCAAGCAGTGCAAAGGTGTACGAACAAGAGCCCATTTGGAAAGAATTAGTCACTACCAAATGTTATCTAGCCGACAATCGCACACAAACAGTATACAAAGTAATGAACAATGAGGATGGGAACGTGGACAGGTTGGTGTAGAAAATCACGAAAAAATCTCAATACGCTTTAGGCAAGTGAAAATCCGCTGGTTAGAACATTCGACACGGCACAAACCTATCGTTCACACAGTGAGATTTAGGAACGAATGGCCTTGGTTAAATATAATGAACCGGATTGCTATGTCTACAAATTAGAAGATTTCTCTGCATACTTCCGAGTGTGTTCTTCGGCTGTTTTCATAAACTTTTTGATATCCTTCACATACTCTTCAGCGACGTCGCTTCGTAGCGGATGTTCTATTTCGGGTGAATGCAGCAAGCTGATCAATGCCTGAAGTACTGTAAATGAAAATAACAGTGAAAATGTAAACACATCTCATTTTTACAGAAGACCTTTCCAGGTCGAACTGCTAGCATACGGTACAAATCACATTATTATAAGCTTTCATCACTGTTTTTACCAACATCAAGTAATTAGATATTCTACTACACCACTACAAATAATCGTCTTATCAAATCGAGTGATAGTTAGTAAAAGCAGAATAAATGGGTAAATTTGGGGGACCGACTGAATATGATAGAGCAAGGGATATTGCACCCGATACAACTTGGCGACTAACGTGAAAGGTCTATGTTCAAATAGTAAAGAAAAACTCACACTGGTGCGGAGCGAGGTTTACAATACAGGTATGTGTTGTGTATTAATTATGTCCCATACATAAAACTTTTGTACAGTAAACACCGGAGGATAGTTCATAGAAGTGAACTGTACACTATACTGTCCGAACGGCCTGATTCAACAGTTACGAGGAAACTAACAGGCGGGGGTTCTAATCCCAATACTCATTACTGGCATCAATACATTCGGAGGCGATATCTAAGCCCGGCAGCTCTAGTTTCAAGAAGACAGGCAGAGGAATGGAAATAGGGATGAAACACAAATATTCAGCATCAAGTAGCTTAAACCTTGCACACAAACGACCAAGTTATATGTTGCAATGAGACATAATCTGTTTGTCTAACTATTGTCTTTTAAGTTGTTTACCGGTCCGCTTGCAGTTGCCGTGACGTACACATAAGCAGAAGAGACCCTCAGCTATCTCAACGAGTGGCAGAACGTGTCCTGGAATGAGTAAAACATTGTTTTGTGTTTTTTCGCCACGCGCTTAACCTATATAACCGAATGTCCTACTTAATCGATTGATGACACAACAATCTCAACTCGGTGAATCCGTTGCTCGAAACTCCACATCATCGAGTGCTAGAAACGTCATGACAACAGGTCGCCAAGTTGACTAGCTTAGATCATTCAAAATACTATTATGTAATCAGAACCGGAAGCTACTGATCTTTAGCGGAACTATTTTGATCAGACCTCACCAGCCGGCACTATGGGCACAAAGGTGATTGGAGCAACCGATCCAACTTCCGTGGTGTTGATGATATAATACTTGGTGTGAATGCATGCGTGTCCATACTCCGTCCATCTCTGTTTGTCTGTCACATATAACCTGTGTTTAACATTTGTGACTGATGAGAATAAACGAAATTTCAACATACCGCAACATGTCTTCTTTTTGTATCGATGAAATTGTTAAGGAGAACCCAATGTTTCAAATCATCTGTAAAGTTTGGATAGCTTAAATGTGCCTGGCCATATGTGACCCAATGTGTCAAAATGACAACAAGAGTTTAGGAGACCAAACTGTGAAAAATCTGGGCTTCGGCTGGATTCGAACCAGCGACAGAAACACCATGCCCAAACACAGGCGCTCTAGAAGCTGAGATACAAAGCCACATTGGCAGCTCGGAGATTTTACACTTGGACTCAGTCAACTACCCTTCCCTTCTAAATTAACTAATCTGCCAAACCGCCTATTAGTATGATAACAAAAGTGTGGTATAAGGACTGAAAACGTAAACCTCATCGAAGCAACTACAGATAATAGGGAGTGAACAAAGTCTAACAGCAACTGCATATGAACGCCATTAACCGCAAGTGTACGGTGCTTTGCACTTGCAAACTTTACCGACTAACAATAGAATCGAATCAATATACATTATAACAATGGAGTAATGTGTACGTAAGTAGGATGAGCGCAACAACAGACAAAGAACTGCAAAAAAGCATGACAGGAATAACATGTAACAATTTAAAGCCGAACAACTACCATCATTTCTTAGTGGTTCAATTATTTAATGAATGGTCGTCGACAATTACCAATCAGTTGGAAAACGGGTTACTGAATAGTACGTACTGAGTCTATTACTATACACTTCGCGCGATAATAGCCACTGTCTAGTGCAACCGGTGGCGGAAAGTATGAAAACAATTAAAACTCATGATCACCAAAACAATCGAGATACTGAGCCGCTCATGTCATGAACAAAAATGTGCAAAGGTGTGACTATCGGCACCGAGAACATTCAGACAGCCTGCACTGCCCCAAGTAAAAATTTCAATTCACTTAGGTGTAACATTAGGGAAAAAGGATGTCGGGTGATTGTTATCAATTTCCCTTGTCAACGTAAAACTAGGGATCGTAATTGTCACACCTCATCTAGCAAACTACCACATCCGTTGAAGTGACACACATTCAATCCTTTCCGTTGTATAACCCACAGATAACAAATACAAAAACCACGTTAGGCAAACAGATGAAATTAAGACATGTCAACTTGTCTGATCGAAGCAAACGGAAAAGACGATTGTTGTTCAGGTACACCTTCAATCAAATCTCAAACTGACAATGTATGTACAGCACGATTAGCGCTCTACAATGTTACAACTTAGCATACGGTCTACGGGGAAATGTCTACCACAGTCAATACAAGTGACTGACAATATAAATGAGAGTATGTCTATCAGTACACTGTTTTGATTTATACAATACAAGAAATAAGGTAACGCATATTGCAACTTTTGAAGGATTCTACCTTGTTTATACCAACCGTAATAAACGACCAGGATGTCAATACTGCTATGAAAGAGAGTAGAACCGCCTCAGTCTTCTGACTCAGCAGTCAACTGATCTTTGCAAAAAAAGGAATAGAACGAACTGTCATCTACTTCTCAGCGCTACGTGAAACCTGAGTAAACAGGACAGTTATTGTATATCCTTTCAATGCAACCAGGCAACCCAAGCAATACTCACAGGCGAATATGGCTGAGCACTTAGATATGGTGATTCGGTCGTTCCCAAGGAGATCAACAGAGCAGTGATCAAAATGCTAAAAGAATTCAACAGCTAACTATTCACTACGATATTCTAACTCTCAGAAACTGAGTGATGCAAACAGTTTGCCAGTTCAACCTTTACCCGTTTATCTATCATATTAAGTCGTAAAGCAAACGGTTTTCGTAGACCCGTATAACGGCACTTCGAAAAAAATGGCCGTCCAATGCTAAACGGAGTTCTCGCACTATATCATGAAAGAGATGGACTTGTTGTTATTTTTGGAGAGATGTCACACACAAAACACAACAGTGAGATGCTTGTTAAAATTGGGGGAAAAAATTCGCAGCACCGCATGTGGATGTTTTTGAGAGCGTAAATTTCCTGAGGGCTGCCGGAAACGAACTCTGACTTTACTCCTACTACTAAAAAATGTATGTTGTCCTGAAAAACTGAAGTTTAAGTGTTATTCAGCATCAGCATCATATGAATTCGGGGAAATAATTTATGCTGATTGTTACAGACAGTTTCTATCGAAATTGTACTTAGTGATTTATACTCGCGATGATCGGAGGTGTTGCTTGTAAAAACGTCTAATGTAGATTCTACGAAGCAAACGTAGAGAAAACTATTCAGTCAAGATGTGCCTTGGTTAACCGTGGCGTCACTCAGTTTACTGATGAAAAGTTACGTGACTGCATGGCACACACCGGTCATAGTGGTTCATCCACTAACCTTCAGTCGAGTGATGAAAAGTAGGTGCGGACTTTAGTGTAACTGACTACAGAGTTTAGATTAACGGTCTGAAACAACCGAGAAACTCGTGCTTCAGTACTGTAGGGCTGCCCATAGTAAAGTTTACACCATCTAATGGAAGAACACTAAGATCCAGTTTGTGATACCCGTAGACGACGCTAGTCATTGAGAAAATGATTTATACCCATATGCTGGTATTATTCTTGACAATAATGGAAACAGAATACCTCGCATTCCTCATAGTAATGACCAGACTGCACCAAAGACGTGTGAACAGAGTCAAAACCACAAAATCTGTACAGAGTAATGTAAACGCTGAATCTGGACTAAATGAAAACGATAACAGAGCTAAAAGGATCCCGATCACAAGTGAGGGTTTTCATGAAAAACCATACATTGAAGGACTACAGCATAAAATCCCGCAGTTACATAAGCACCCATACAAAACTTTACCATATGATAACGTGGTGAGAACAAATGGCTAACAACATAGGCGAAAACTTTGATGTGCACAATTGATAGTAGTAGATAAAGGATTCACAGAGCATGACAAAGAAAGCCTGAATTCGTATTTGCACCAGCATTGAAGCAATTCCATTACAAAACCACCATAACATTCCCCAAAAGTGGTATCCGTTGACGTTGTCGGCGAATAAGCAACCAGGAAGTAAGAAAACGAGCTGCCGGCTGTGGAAATCAACCAAACCAGTGTCATATTTATGTGGCTCTTTTAAAGACATACTGATGACCGGAATAAAGTCACTTTGGACACCATCTGGAGTTGGGACACTACTAGTTGCGGTTGAACAATGACGGTCGAATACCGTCCTAAGATGTACCACCTTGAAGGTACGCGTTAGTTCACACTACTTACACATATCTGCTCGTACGCAATTAAAATCTGAGTAGTTTTCCATCGTAAAAATATTGCCCGGCTATTGTATAGTCGGTTTCAGTCTGCTTCGGTTCTTCGACGTTACGTTCCAGTGGCACTCGGGTGACATCTGAAGTAAGCGCAGAGCAGGTAATACAAAAAAGGAGAAGAATACCCAATCCACCGAAAACCTCTTAATATTCAGGGGACGATATTACATCCCCAACTCCGAACGCGAGACAGCTCACCAGAGACGAAGAAGTGGAGTACGGTTGGCGAAGATTCTTAAACGAGGTATAAAAAAGAATTGAACTCGAAAAGATGTCATAGCAACGGTCAACACTCTATAAAGACGAAGATGAATGTGAGCTTCTTAAGGAGTAGGCTGCCTACTCCTCTCCTGTAAGTACTGTGACTGCTGACATCTGGATGATCAGGTGAAAGTCACTATGGTCACCATCTTGAATTTGGACACTTCTAACTGGGTTCGAGCACTGACAGTCAAGAACGCTCTTGTGAAGTACCACCTCAAGCGGTTTCGCGCTACGCTTATGCAATAACATACTGAACGATCCTACTACCTCAGCTGGGTGAAGTATTGACAGGGCGAGTATGGCCAATGACGAAGCAATATTCGAAACATCTGTTGTGATGAATTACATCATAGATTATTCATTCACCCAAGCATTCCACCTTTGTGATCATTAATAAACCCTACCCCTACCCTTCTTCCTCTAATTCTATTACTTGATGTGTAAATACAATAGGAATCAGTCGCAACACCTCGGATCAACAAATCACATTCTGCTACAGGGTGTTAATAGTACTGGGGTGCTACGGGCTCATGTTAAGTTCATTGCTAAAACCTTACAATTTAAAATACCACACGGCGTACGAATGATTTACGTGGAACTCATTTGGGCTATGTATCCCTGACCAAGTTACGACCAATACGATTAATACAGAGAACAAGCTGGAATGTGTGGAAATCAGATTACATGCCGGATAGTATAAAGGTGATACATCGTGCACAAACACAGGCTTGCTAACTATTGCGAATGAAGTGCAAGGAAAAGATTGCAGTCCAAATCATCAAAATAATAGCATCGCCCTATTTTGTGCGATGTCCAAATGTTTACACATTAATAAGTCAATTGTACTCCATCCAAACTGGGAACGGGTTTGATGCACCACAATCACCGTAATGGACAACCAGGCTAGTTATGACGTCATTCAAGGCAGGCACGCTAAGTAAGGTGAGAATGAACAGCTGTTTTTGTCACTTTCATTGAAAACGCTGCGTAATCACATTTGCCACAAACAGTGGTTGTGGCGGCTAAACAGTCTAGTATAACGTTACCTAACCAACCAAGAGCTGTGAGAGAATAGAAAAACAACGCTCATCGGACAACATTGGCCTATCTTGTGTGCAATGTAATTCGTCTGCCTGTCAGGAAATTGTCCACCCTTCTGAACGTGAAAGTGTGCAGCCGTTTTGGCTAGTTCACTCACTTGTTGCCATGTCTATAATATATCAATGTGCTTGTTTTATATTAACGACAATTGAAGGTGATTCGGAACGTTAACATTTTGAGATATGTCTCCTCTGACTTTAGTAAATTAGGTCGACTTATGATCTGTGAATAGTGGAGCAAGAAGTCATTCAATAAAGCACCCTCTCTATCGTTCAACTCGCCCGTTGTTACGCCAAGCGCTCGCACACATTTATGAACCGGCTTTCACTCATACATCGTGCGCACTCCTAGTTGGTTTGTGTCGCCGACGTCTTCTGTCGTGGGTTTTTCGTCTGCCGTCCCTCGTCCGTTAGTCCGATTCCGTTGAGCGATGACTCATCCGGTCGCCCGTGTTGTCCGTCACCTGCTCGCCGTGAGCTTTTTAACATACCCGCCCGCCGTGTTGAGGTATTCCACCGAGCGTTGGAATACTCGCACTTCCGACTTGGTCATCCACCACAATATCAACATGCGCAAAAATGCTTAAATGAGATCACAAATAGAAGAGACTACCGCGTAGATAAGACATGTCCCCTCATAGGTGACGTGCCACATGCGCCAATTGGTCGTCAGATTAGAGGCAAGTTCCATAGTCAGTTAGCAACCTAGAACGAACTACCCAAAAAAAACAGTCACATTACACGGAACATTTGAATTTATTCACCGTACTCTCAGCACACCAGAAGCTGTGTAAACTGTCAGATACTCTAAAGAATCGTATCAAAGGTAGATAAATATATTGTGGCTCCAAAGAACTAATGCACAAATCAACTTCTTCCCACTCTCGTAAGAAGAAACGTGATGCAAGATTGCACCAGAAAAAGCGAAGATATTATTAATCATGAGTGACACCGTTTAACTGCCTCTCAAAACAGAGGGAATTGTATGACTGATAAGTAGTGCAGCAGATTTGACAATTTGAAGGAGAGCCAAGTGCGAAAAATCTACGCTTCGGCTGGACTCGAATCTAGACGAAGACCAGACTTTTCGCAATCTGTGGTAATCCATTTGCACGTCACATTTTGAATACCGTGAACAGTGGCACACAACCGTGAATACGTCAAAAATTAAAGATGGTAAACAGTTCCAGCAAATGAACTAAGGGCTGTGAGTGATGCTGGTCTGTCACAACACGACAGTACAAGGCAGCAGAAGGAAGTCTACCCGAACGACGAATAAAAAATTCAACTGCTCCAGTACATAGACAGCTTTCAGTACTCACAGTATACGCGTTCACTTGAGAAACGTGAAGACCTTGATACATTGTAAAATCAATACCAGATACGTTTTACCATAGTCAAGAATACAGTTTTGCCTTTGCACAATCTGTACAAAGATGCACATAATTCGAACGGAAGAATAAGCCTCGATTTATAGGAGACCAAGAATGACATGGTCGAACGGTCCTTGTTTAGAGATATCCTCGAATGTGAAATATGGTGGAAAAGCGGCAAATCAAGACAGTCAATATCACACCAAACATGGATGACGGTAGTAATACAGTTGAACGACAACACTGTAGTGCTATCAACAAACAGTGATTTAGAAAAACAAACTAAAAAGTATCCACAAATGTGGTGAAGTAGCCCATGATTAATTAAAGATTTCAGCAATAACAACTAATATTGTAAAACCGTTGCCTAATTTGGCAATGCAGTTAAGCTTGCCTATAACGATGTCACTAAATACAACGAAAAACTGCCACAACCAGTACTCGCTAAAACAAGGTTTTACTCCAAAACACTGTCCATATCGTATCTGTGATTGGAACTTTAAATCAACCAAGTTTCACTACAGTTTATCTCATTAAAAGCGAGTTTTCAAAATCAAAAACTGTCGAAAAATTAGAAATGTATTTGAGGGCACGGTCTATCACGAATTCCAGACAATCAAATTAGATGAATTTTCCTAGTTGACCTCGACACTAGAGATAATGATGATGATTAGTGGGAAAGTGAATGCACCAAGTAATTACAACGAAATCAGCTAGAAACAGAAGAACGAAAGAGGATGAATCAGAAATAGAAGAGGTTTGACATTCACATTAGAACAACTCTGCTATTCGTCAGAGAAAAGATGAGAAACTACAATTTCCAATTTCTAGACGTACCGTGTTCGATTTTGGTGGCTGGTTTCCAATTCTCCGGAGTGATTATAGGTAAACATATCATTCCTTTCTCATCTATATTTGGATGATAGATTGGCGTGCGGAAAATCAACTTCGGAGGTTTGAACGGATATTCTGGAGGGAAAGTGATTTCAATTTTGAATGCGCCCTTGCTATAAGGGGCTTCTTCCTGAATGAAGAGGGGGAAAAACAAGCAAAGCGATCAACGTAAAACTGCAATGTAAACTGAATCGATACGTAGGTTGAACAAACAAAAACTAGAGGGAACATTCCCTCTGGTAGCTCACATAACAAGTCTAGAAGTATCAGTAAAAAATTGAAACGTAGCCTAAAGGCTGATCGTGAGGCTTGGAGAAAGTTAAAGAAATGGAAACCGTTTTTGCCTCAGGGAACACCGGCAAACTCTTTAAACTGATCCGTGCTACTGGTCCCAAGCGACCGTTTGTCAGTGAAACTAACAGCGAGACGGACAGCACACTGATCTATAATAAGTCCAGAAGGTTACAGCGTTGGGTAGAACACTTTAAGGGTCAATTTAGCTGGCCTCCTGCTTCTATTGTGTTGCCACCACAAACTTGTGATGTAGCACCCTAGTCGGTAGATTCGTCACTACCCACTGAGACTGAGGTTCGCAATTGCATTTCGGTTCTCAAACGTAATAGTGCTGCTGGCCCAGGTGACCAGATGCCGGCACTTTTCAAAGAAGGTGGGGAGGCTTTAGTGGAGGCCTTGACACAGTTGTTTCAACGTGTGTGGTCGACGGAGATCGTCCCTCCGTGTTCGGCTCACGCGATAATAGTTCCTATATTCAACAAAGGTGCCCGGAGCTCTTGTGAAAACCATAGGAGGATTAGTTTGACCTCAGATATTTCAAGGGTTCTGGCATCCATTATACTTCGTCGATTCACTGCAGCTCGGGAGGTAAACATTGGGGAAGGACATTCAGGGTTTCGTTCAGGGCGAGGATGTATAGATCACACTTTACCCTTTGTCAAGTTTGGGGGCAACTGAGGACGTTTTATTCTCATATTTCAGCTCAGGTTAGGGTTTACGGTGAACTGCTTGACAGTTTCAGCACGGGGGTGACGTTTGTCAAGGCTGTCCCCTTTCACTATTTTTGTTCAATCTCATCACAGACGAAATAATGGAAGATTGTCTCCGGCACTCACAAGATGTCGGCGTGAACCTCCTACCTGGTGGAAGACTGATTGACACTGATTACGCTGATGGCCAGGTATTACTGTTTAACACTCTCCAAGCAACACAAACAATGCTAGACGCTATTTCGCGTTCTGCTAAATACATCGGAATGCGCTTTACAACTTCAAAGTGCAAAGTGCTTCAGCAAGATTGCTGAGATTACGTAGATTTAATGTTAGGTAATGAATTCATGAAGGTTGTTGACCGATTTCTGTGCTTGGGAAGCTGTGCTAGCGGCGACGGGGGTGTATGGAATGAAATATAAGCGTGTATATCTAAGGCTTTTGCACAATTCGCTAATCTAGGACACCTTTGGCGACAGAGGTGGTGGCTACGTTAGATCGGGTTCGTCTCCCGGGTTGGGGTCCTCGCGACTCACAGAGACGGTGGTTAAAGACATTAGGTGAGATGGTGGCTAATCTGGTTCAGTGATGTGAATGTTGTCGTTGTTTTTCCGAGTTGTCTGCGAAGTGAGTGCATTTAACGACGCGGGGCAGTGAAAGCCGTGAGAAAGCTGTCTTATTGATGACGCCTTACTTTCACTTACAGCCTGGTTGTTTGTTTGCAAGGTGTAGGCACCTAGATATTGAATTTTTGAATATAGACGTAGCTATTTTTAGCAGTTACGTCCCTTCCTGTCTGCTTTTCTTCCCTCTTTCTATACAGGGTTTGCTTTTTCTTCTTCATGGATGTGTGGCAGTTAAGCATAAGTGTAAACCACTGATATATTGCTGTCTATGATGATGATGATATCTGTGAAGTACGTCACAGGAATCCACGGATCATGCAGTCATTAAAAAAGACGAACTAGAACGATACTCAATTTTTTCGACCCCACGGGGGCTATGTCAAACGGCAGTTGCAATCACGACTTCCTATCTGGCTCAAGTGATATGATGTGGTGTGAATACGTCAAAAACACTGACTACTGAACCGAAAGGCCAACACAATACAACTGACACATTTGTCAAAACTTGTTCATAACGATAAGTTAAATCTCTGTTCCATTCGAACAAGTCTGGTCTAACAAAGGAGTTTCCGTTTGTGATACACACAGGTTACAGTCAATTCAATGAGTTCCAACCAAAAGGCTAAAACAAAGACGAAACAGGTCAGATGGCGTATATTCTGAGGTAAACACTGTGCAACTTGACATCCACGCTTTCAAAGCGAACTGTGATACGACTGTAAACAATTCACTAGGCAAGCTGGGTAACAATGTTACAGGATCACGCTTTGGTTGAAGTCCAGTCTTGAGAAAAGCAGGTCAGGCTTCGTGAAAGAGCTAAGCGATTATCAACGCTGCAGCTGCAGCATCTTGATTATGTTCGACGTTGGCCACGTGACCACCTTCATTTCAGAGTAATGTTCGCAATAGCAATATACAAGTCATACGACACCAAGTACCAGTCAGATTGGTACACTATTAGGACACTGATCGATATGAGCAGTTTTACTAACTGAAAGTCATTACTACCCGGAATTAGTCGTGTGAACCCTGTTAGGCGGTTTGGGCTGTCACAGCGGAATCTAATGGCTGAGTGAAAACTGAACGAGGTGACGTATAGCATTAAGTAGTGCGGCTTCAGATATCATCAACTTCCATGCGAACGTTCTCAACGAAACATTAACTCCTCAAATTAACTCTCCATTTGCCCAGTTAGTACCTCATTTCCATGTGACAGCGTCCAAACCAACCACCGAAAGACTCAGTTGATCAACAAGTGAACTGAGTAAATGACCGCTGAACAAGCATAGCGGCAAGTTAAAACGTGGGTAGGAGGTTGGGTAACTGCGCAATAGTTTCTATTAACGAAAAGGAGGCATGGGAAAAACACAACCACCAAGAAGTTAACAGCTGTAGATTGAGCTTGGCTGCCGAAATAGGGTCCACTTCAATCATCTCACATATCAGATAGCAGACGTAACGAAGATTGACGAATAAACAAACACACGGTCATGAACGTTGACGTCCTCCTAATAACGTGCTTTCAGCAAAGCTTTCTAAAGTAGATGATTCATTCTCCGATATTACTCAATCGTTGGCCTGTCAAGAAGTGTAATATAACTTGACTTCAATTCGTTAAGATTCCTCGCGTTAAACTCATTTTTGACTTTTGTTCTATCTGTGCAACAACAGGTTCATTTTAAAGCAGGTTCACATCAGAGTTTTTGAAAGTGTTACCCGGCAGGACAGTATCCACATCGACCAACTTTCAATAAAGATGGATGAGAAAGGAACAAATAAAAGTTGCTCGCCAAGTTTGCTGAACGTTTGTAGACTGCTGGGGCTAAAGGGAACCTAATGGGAAAAACACAAATCTGAAATCAAACGTCAAGTATTTCGAGTGATTTCCGAAATACGGAAAATCTACTGACTGAACCGTGACTTCCTACGATCATGCGACCCATTCTATATAAACGAAAACCTTTTGAATGCCCGATGGATGCTAAATACAAGTGCTATTTGTACACCGTTTTGTCATTCATTCTTTATCACTACTAATGTGGCATTGCGTTGGGCCTCATCAACACAACAACGAGAAGTTACAGTGGCAAGCTTACTTGGTAAAAACCAGATCGATCGATTTCTGAACCAAATTTCGCTATACGCAACAACGCACGTTGTTACAGATAGCTGACAGAAAATACAGAAGAAATGATTTTGTTAGACACATGATTACTTCTGAATTTGATACCACTGCTTGGTTTCTTCACCTTTATATAGCTGAAAGACCTGACAACATTCCACCTATTGTGAAAGCGCTTACAGAGAGCAACGAAAATAGTACAACAACCTGATTAAAGCCAGTTACACGTATGGCATACAGAGCTCGAAGAAAGGCGAATAAGAAATGTTTCAGGCTTTGTCTAGGCTCACGCGATATGAGTCAATCTAACACTTGACAGATTTACATTTCACGTCACAAACGCACTGTCAACAGCAGACTACTTCTATCTTCAAACTGTGGCATAGGCACACAAACAAGTTAGAAACAACCGTGCAACCAGAAACACTATACCGTAAAGTGACCAGGGACAGCAGATGCACATTCGTGTTCATTTCCTCAACATACCCAGACATTCCCTGAATGGCCCATCAGGAGACGTGTCGTTTAACTGAGTTTCACACGGCACCCAATTTTACAATGGAAGTTTTGTGCCCTTGCGGCCATTTTTGCACACCTGTCAGATGAGTTGAATAACTTTCTAAGGTAACCGTCCAAGTTCTTTCTGTTGAATGCTCTCAGCTTCTAAGTCATATACTCCTCATACTGCCTCTGCTTCTCTCCCCATCCTTTCCTTTGCGCAAAGCATTGTATATTCGGTGACAACAACATGCGAGTTGTCGTATCATAGAAGCCATAAAGGCAAATCAATTGTTCACAACGAAATTCCCACTGCCAGAACGCCTGGATCCCCAAACATCGAATGTCCCAGCATAAAAAAGAGGGATGTGAAAAACAAACTTACTCGCTCTATCTGAAATTAATTTACAACGACGCCGCCGCAGTTATGGATTAAAAATAATCCTGAAGAGGGAACGAAAAGCTCAGCACCTTTCAGAAACGCTCCAAACAATCTGATTTGTTGGCTGACGTCCAGTCAGCATATTTAGAGAAATAATGGAATTTCGGAGCGTTTTATCCAAACCTGACTTCAGATTTGAAATCTATCGTTAGGATATGCTTATCCTGACATAGGTAGCCACGCAATGTAAGGAACGAGTAACCATCTTTAAGCGAAACAGTTCCTAAGATGGCCCGGAAGACTTACACACTTTCAACATTACCAGCCGCTATGTGAGTCGCGATAGCTCCAACCCGGGAGAAGCGGACCCAACTCACCAGCTTTTTGTTGAATGGCTTCACTTCTCTATACCAGACCATCACCTTAAGCCAATTGGCCGCAGAATCTTCACAAACTGCTCGAAGTAAGACGAAGTATTGGCATCCTTAGCACATGGTCTAACGACCGTTTTTATCTATTCTTTCATTAACTATGGCTGGCTTATGGTCTTCAATTGTTATATAGCACGCATTCAGACGCGTGCACAGTGAAACAGCTGCTTAAATTACAAAGTCAGAATTGTATCGGTTGGCTTAGTTTTGTTTGAGTCTCTAATGATCGGAGTGACCCATGACGTTCACAAGAACAAAAAACACTTCTTGCTTCACACGGTTAAGGAAAATCTATCGGGATACGGAACACCTCCAATCTACTGAGTCCGGTACACGTGAAAACAGGAACTCCCTGAAAACATATTTTAAATGAAGGTAGTAAAAACAGCGGGATTACAAAGAGATTGTTAGACTCGTCAACACATTAGAATTCTGGAAAACCTTCCTTACACAGCCGTAAGATCTACATACTTGATAACAGTCGACATGACATGATCCATTCATTAGGCGCTTCCGACACGGTGACCTATCTAGGCCCGAGTGTGATAGTACCCCTGTGTCCTGAAGAGCTTTTGATTTTGATAAACTTTTTAAATGTTTACCCTTTCTCTTTGCTAACATATCACAAGTAATTTTCATTTGATAACTGAGTTATCAACGTTTGCTACTCTCGTCGAAGGACCTGGGAGGGTAAAGCATTCACTAATCATCGTCTGCAACTTCGTAAGATGCTGAATGAAACTACCAAAGCGCCCTTGAAGCCACACCAACGTCTTGAACTCCTGAGACAGCATCTGATCCTGAAGATGAATCACTCAATAGTGCTGAGCCGAGCCCACCGTAACACACTCAAAAATATGGACTGTACGATTCGCCAGTTTGTTCGGCAATGGGTTCGCCATCCTAAAGACACGCCAATCAGTTACATCCATACCCCCAATTCGTTTGGGCGATTTGGGCATCCCAAATTTATCTACCACTATTCCAATCTCGCGTAAATCTCGAGTGGAAAGACTTCTCTCCAGTCAGTGTCCAGTTCTGCGGAATGTGGTCAAAGATAATTCGTTTGACCCTATCCTGAGGGAAGTGAACATCCCAGTACGCGTTCAGGGTGTAGTGGTGACGAACAAGGAGGAAGCCCATGCGATGTGGATGGATAAATTCTACCATTCGCTTGACGGCCGTGGTCTTCAGGAAGTGTCACGCTCTCCACTCTCGAATCGTTGGCTGTTTAACCCAGATCGCATCTTCCCCAAAATCTTTATTCGT
>JTDE01003722.1:0-24428 GCA_014338405.1 Paragonimus skrjabini miyazakii | reverse complement strand
AGTTCAGACGCAATACAGAATGACCTAACCACGACAAATCCCATGACCTCTGTTCCTTTGTTAATGTGATTTCGATTACAACACTCCTGAGGAAGGCCGCTCGGGTTGGTTGAAACGTAGAGTATTACAACTTGCTCGTAACGTTGTGTTATTCTCAATCCATTTATCAAGTTGTAACCCTTATTAAATTAAGTAACACAGTATTGTATAAACAGAACCGTGACGAATCAACTGATTTCAACAGGATTCTCACAAACAAAACGCTCGAATCCACAGTTTGCAAAAATTCCAAGCACCAGACAACAAAAAAGACCAATAAACGGGGTTATTTGCTCCGTTTAAAACTACTGTACAACAGCGTCGTTTGGAAGTGATCCTGAGAAAGAAATGGAGGGTCCAGGACCTCCTGAAAATGTTCCAAGCAATGTGATTGTTTAGTTGACGTGCAACCAACATAGTTGGGGAAATAAAAAGGTTTAAAGCACTGTATCCAAAATGTGACTCCAGATTTGAAATCTGCAGTCAAGCTTCATCCATCCTAACACTCTCCCTTTGAGGATGCTGTTCGTACGTCTGATGTTTAGGACAGATGTGGTTAGATCAAGTTGGTGTTCTTGTTTGATCCATACAACGTCATGGCAAGAAGGAATGTAGTTAGGATTCTCCCGAATTCCTCGTTATCAGACTTTCAGGGTTCTAACAGAGACCGGATGTGACCACCAGAATGTTCCAAGATAGGTTCTGCTCCGGGAATGTCCCGTATGAACATTTTGGGGATTTCAGTTGGTTTGCACGGCGCACCCAGACTTGTGTACCAATTTTCGCTTCAAAGACTTGCTGTAAGTATCTACGATTATTAGTCAATTTCGTCAATCCGGTGGTCCTGCAAAAGCAGTGTGCGCATAACCATGGAATCGTTGGGATTAACCAAGATCGCAACAGAGTTTTGCGCAGTGATGTTGAAGTTACCACACACTTTGAACGTGTACGATTCTTTAATTCGCAGTCGATTCCTGGTCAGCAGACGTAACTGCGTGCAACAGTCTTCTTTCGATTGATTTCTGGGTGTCCGGTATGACCTGATGCGGTTACACAAGTACGAATTTAGTTTGTTGTGACCCCGCGTTCGCCGAAAAGATACCCTTTGAAAGATGGCAGAGTTGTGAGGTTTTACGAACGGCTGAAGCTTTCCGTGGACATCGGAATTAGGCTACTATATGTGACTACATTCTGAAGCTGGTGATCTCGCTAGGTCGCCTCCTGAACCATTGTAAAAGTCACGGGTTAAGCATGAATGGCGTCCGACAAAAACGTAGTCGACTTTCAGTCCGAAGCACATGCCTAACACAGCGGCATCCTTGGGTTCGTGGGGTTCTGTTTCGATGGGACATGACTGCCCGTCGACTTGTTCAGTGAACGTTGCGAAACAGTATTTGACGACAAAGTCATAATTCAACAACACAGTTGCCTCGCGTTATAGTCAATTCGCCGTACATACAGGGTGCTCATTTTCGAGCCAAATATAACCAGTAAAGGTTTGTGATCCGTCAGCAGCAAGAATTGGCGGTCGAAGAGTACCTTATGAAACTTTTTGAGGGCCAACAATATCGCACAGGCTTATTTCTCAATCTGACCATAGTTTCTTAAGGATGTGGTCAAAGCTCATGCTGTGCGCACAGCTGCCTTCCGTGATCAACCGGGAAATGCATAGATCATCGGGCCAATCCTATGGTTCGATGCGTCGGCTGCGACAACAATATCCAGCCCCTAGTTATGATGTGTTAGCAGCAAGTCTGATAGGTGCATTTACTTAATTCCTTCAAAACCCCGTAAGAATTCTGGCGAACAAGATCAAGTGTGCTCCTCTGGTAAGAGATTGATTAAAGGTGTTCGTAAGCGATTCATGACCGGTAAGACAGAATGCAGTGGCTGACTGGTCCCAGAAATGAGCAAAGTGAGGAAACATTGTTCGGAGACGGCATGTGGTTGTTGACTTTTATGTGACGAAGATCTGGGCGACCGGCATTTTTGTCAATAGAATTTGTTGGAGAAAGTCTATTTTCCCCAAAAATTGTTTATTTTTCGCGATATTCTATAAAAATAATTCGTGATTTTGAATTTTATCTTCTCACGCCATAACGTGTTAAAACTTAATTTTCGCGTACGTTTTTCCTTCGTCCTTGATTGGCCGATCCCACTTTTACCGCATCAATTCAAGTGGGATTCTTCAAGGCTGTTCAAAGACTATATATGCAGATGCTGGTCTGCTGTTACCTTTGGTTTGAGAACAAACACATTCTTGGCTGAAGGTCTGCTGTGTTCTTCTGGGGTTTTCGGGTGTCGTTACGCTATGTGCTACATGTCTGTGATTCGTATAGTCATGCACTAGCCATTTAGCGTTATCGTTTGCCAACTGGTTATAACAGAATTTCAGTTACTTCATGGTCTACATGAAGTGTGCATTTGTTCTGACGAACGTGAAGACCAAAATCATGGATGCGACCGAGGACATCCTTCTGCATAGTCACGAATCGGTCTGCGTCCTACCCCATCACGATTATTTCATTTAGGTAGGGTGTTTTCCCTGGCATGTCGATAAGCATCGTGTCCATGATCTGCCAGCAGATCACTTGAGCAGTCTTCATGCCAGATGCCAGTCGGCTGAACTGGAACAAACCGCGATGGTTATTGGCCGTTAGAAGTTCCTTGAAGGCCTCGACAACTTTCACTTACAAACAGACATCGGCTGGATCCAGTCCGGCAAAATGGGTGTCACTATTTGTTTCTCCAAAAGGTCCTCTTGGAGAAACAATGGATACTGATAAGTGCTCATCATCATAGACAGCAATACATCAGTGATTCACACTGATGCTTTTATATATATATATGTATATATATATATATATATGTATACGCAAACGCTGGTCTGCTGGTACTTTTAGTGTGAGAGTAAATACATGCTCGGCCTAAGGCCACCATCTTTAGTGTTCTTCTTGGGTTTTGGGTATCATTGCGTTCTGTGCTACGTGCTCACGATTTGTATACAGTAAATTCGTGCGTCAGCTTTTTCTCATTTTCGTTAACCGAGCAGGTCGTGACCGAACATCGGCTGATAATTGGGCTTCTGACGATTGAATGTGTGGCAGTCGTCCCCTATGTGCCCCCGTTTGTTGCACCTTTGTCATATGCGTTTCTTAACTGGATAGAGCAGCACAAAATGTCGGTCACCACACAGTCAACAAGATATGGGAGGCTTCGAAAGAGATCGTTTGGACCAAATTGATTATCCGGATCGTGACATATCAAGTCACGCCATCTACGTCACATGTGTCGATGGTCCTTTCTGAGAATGCACAACCACGTCAGTGTTGTGCTTGAGACTAATCAGTCTTGGACACCCGGTATTAACCGCCGGCCGGTTTGCATCAGGACACAGTCCCATCTTTTTAAGGATGCGGATCCGCATATCAGTGTCAGCACGGCAAGGGAGAACACAGGCGAAAATCAACCACTTGGACCTGGTCTACTTTTAAGCACAGTTTAACTAGTCCACACTCGCGAACGAAAATTCTGGCACGTCACGAAGTCAGATTTTGACCTTGACTAACTTCAAACAGTGCCACTCGGTGGCGAAAAAAGAACGACTGTCCACCAAAGAACTGTCTATGGCATCATGAAGACAGGAAGTCCTGGTTAAGAAGGAAACGGGGAGAGAGGTCTAACTATTGAAAGTAACTGCCTATACCCAAACATTCGACATCCAGGTGGCCACAATAAGCAAACAAACCATCGAACAACAAGTGAAAGCAAGGCGTTATCAGGACAGCTTTCTCATAGTTCTCACTGCTCCGCGTCAACACTTGCACCTACATCACGGACAATTCGACCAAACAATCACAACATCCATGCCACTAAGCCTGATTAGCCGTTATCTCATCTAGCGTTTCCAACCACTAACTCTGAATCGCGAAATCCCCAGCAGGGGGTACGAACTCAACCTACAGTGGCTAAACGATAGGTGAACGAATTCACTTATCTACACCAGCCAGTTCGCATCTTATGTCAGTCGACAGTGAAGTCAGCCAATATTGTTCGTTATGACAGTCAACTGGCCTGACCACCTAAGTCCGTGTATGATTGAAAATTGAACACAAGGACTCACTTGTTAATCACAACCAAATACCAGCACCCTAGCTTTTTCACTGCTTACCTGTTGGTGTCAACCGGTATGAGTGACTGAAAGCATACATCAGTAGTCAAATGGCTCCAAGACGGTTCAGATCTCATCTGAGTAATCAGATTTCGCTTTCTCAATTAGTACAGCCCGCACAGTCGCCTTACAAATGCGACCCATGAACTTCGGAAAAACTGTTGTCTGTCGCAAGGGATGTCCTAGGTTAGCAAAAACCACCTTAGCCTTGGAGATACCAGCTTCTATTTTACTCTCTGTACCTCTGTCACTGTTGGTATGCTCCTTAAAAACACAACGACCAACAACACCCATAGAGTCACTATCCACCTAATTATAGCGGTTTTGCAAAGAAGCTTTGCACTTTGGTGTAAATTGCATCCCGAAGTAATTGTTGGGGTGTAACATGAAGATTGTCGTACAACAATTTATCGTAAGCTCAGTCAAGATCAGCCAGTCTTCCGTCAGGTGGAAGGCTCACGTTAAGATGTTGTGAGTGTCGCAGACAGTCTTCCATGGTACCGTCTATGACGAAATTAAACAAAATGGACAACCTTGATGTGTACCGCTCCTGGTGTTCAAACTGCCAGACAGTTAATCGAGAAGCGCAAAATGAAAGAAAGTACTGGAATAAAACGCCCGTAGTGTGTTCACATACTTGCTCAAAAAAACCTCCGCGTCCAGGTGACTAAAAGTGTAGACCAACAGACCGAATCAAACACGCCTTCATAAGCCACATGAAAATTGTTGACCAGCGATACGTGTGATGTTGCCTTAAAATTTAGCGGGGAGTGAAAATGTGGTCAATATATCTTCATGCTGGACAAAATTCATCTTGTACCTCCCTAACGTCTGTCTCCTGAACCGCAGAGTCGACGAAATACAATGGGTGCCAGAACCTTAGTTGTGACTGGAATCAAAGTAATCCCCCTGTGGTTTTCACAAGAACTAATTCTTCCATATAGCCTGAACACCAACCACAATTGATCGTAGCTGTTGCATTCCCATAGACTCTCCAGTCGGCCCATTTCGAAAAGAAGCACTAGACTCGAGTTTCGCTCTCATTAGAGCTCGTCAGTAGTGCATATCATCACCACTGCCGGGACTTGAACCACGGCCACGCTGTTCATGAGGCAACCGTGTTTACCACTGCACCACTGACCTCAAATTAGGCATGACCGAATTATCATATGTGAACACCCAAGCACTTTCGCTTGTGAGTAATGATCAGGTTGTCAGATCGCTTCGAGAGGAGACAGTTGCTGTCTGTTCAATCTGTATGAAAATCAAAATCCCCTACTACTCATCAGTAATCAAATACCGCTCAACAAGTCAATGATTTCTGATTTTAACTTGGAGAGAAAACCTAGTCGAGGGTTCGTCGATTGGAGTCAACAAACAGTAATAGTGTCTCCTCCGGAAGCGATCGGGCAACCTGATCACTACTCACAAGCGAAAGTGGTTGAGTGTTCACATATGATAATTCGTTCGTGCCTAATGTGAGGTCAGTGGCGCAGTGGTAAACATGGTTGCCCCATGAACAGCGTGGCCGTGGTTCTAGCCCCGCCAATGGCGAAGATATGTACTACTGACGAGCTCTAATGAGAGCGAAACTCGAGTCTATGGGAATGCAACAGCTGCAATCAATTGTGACTGATGTTCAATCCATATGAAAATCAAAATCCCCTACCACTCATCAGCAACTAATTCTTTTCTTGAATATGGGAATCGTGAGTGACTCAAATAGGGAGGGGCGACCTCCGGAGAGCACACCCGTTAAAACAATTGGGTCGACTTCCACAAATGACCCTTCAACTTCTTCGAGAAGTGCCGACACGATACCATCCGAGCCAACATCCCTATCGTATTTGAAAACCGGAGCGTAATAACGATGGATGGTTCCAAATCTACCAATCAGAGAATT
The DNA here is from genome assembly GCA_014338405.1 of Paragonimus skrjabini miyazakii. NCBI lineage: Eukaryota > Metazoa > Platyhelminthes > Trematoda > Plagiorchiida > Troglotrematidae > Paragonimus > Paragonimus skrjabini miyazakii. Next base: position 18,315 of record JTDE01003722.1, on the reverse strand, counting down.
ATATTGCGAGTTTGTTGTGGTAGCGCAAGATAAAGAAGAAGCCAAATCAATTGGCTACCAGTGCTCTTCTCAAAGGCCTGCTTCGATAATAACTTCACTGGCAGGCGGATGCCCTAAGTCAGAAGTGCGGATAAGCGCGAAGGGAGTTTGTGTTCCCTAGAACAAATACAGTTTCCATTCCATTAACCTTTACAACTAGCCCAGACTCGAAATAGACGATCAGGCTGCCTCTTAGTTTCATACGGATATTGTTGTACAAACTGCCACGAAGAATGTTGCGTCTAACACCGAAAAACTCTGAAAACTCCTCTGAGATCCAATGGTTGTTGAACCCACAAACCCTTGTGTCGCATGAGGCAATGGCTGCCTCATGAATGGCCTGAGATATTCCGGTACAGCGGTGGTTAAGTTCTTTAGGTTCACGACTGCTAAGCTTGTAAGTTGGTCTAGTCAGTTCTTCAACATCCAGCAGTTGCGAACAGGAGGGTCGTTGTCAAACAAAGGAAAGGTCAAAACAACAACGTATCAACGCATGACCTGAGACCACATGAATTAGGACAAATCCCGGACGCAGATATCAAATCCGACGTTAAATTTGAGATACAATCTCCCAAAACGTTAATATTTACTAATTTATGATGACTGGACGTCAACCAATCAACCATGGTGCATGGAGCCCTCCGAGAAGGTTCTGGACCTTACAGATGCTCATCAGGATAACATTAAACCTATCAATACAACGCAGTTGTACAACAGTTCTAGAAAGAGCGAGTAAATTCGTTTTTTCTGCTTTTCCATCTTTGAGTCTCGGGCTGAGAACCTCGGTTTCTGGGGACTCGAGCGTTCTGAAAATGACATGTTCGTCGTGAACGGCTGATTTATTGTCCCGGTATTGTTGATACAAGTGTGTGCCTCAATACGACATGGGGAATAACCATCTGGCTAGCAGTCACGTTTTCTTTGTATATGTATATGCATATATAGTAGATCGAAGGTCGCAGCTTAATATATATATATATACGACTTCTGTTAACGTGTATATTTTTTCTCCCTTCTCCATTTGATCCAAGTTTTCTTATCAACTACAGCACACTTGATTCAGTGAGCCGACTACAGTATTTTGCCACCTGACAGTACTTGTATTATTTTTCTCGGATTAACGACCTTCAATGTACGTTCATTCCTGTTCATGATTGCAGTTGCTTGATAATACTGATTACAGAATCATCACGAGTTGACCAAGACAGCCTTGACTGTGATAAACATCGGGTGCGTAACTTCTGATAGAACATTTGTCGTATCAATTTGTAGTAGTCGCTACAAAATTATACGAGATGGAAAGTCCCGACGTAGCAGATGTGGCCCTGAGTCTTCACCTCCACCGGCTGGGAATAATCCTCTAGAAAAACAGCCGAAACGTGAGTTGAAGTTTCTTATTCAGAAGCTGAACGATACTATCGAACCAGAAAGAGTGGAGCAGTCTACACAACCATGTGTGCAAACCCAAAAAGATGAAAAAACGGGACTGATTTCGAGCGACGTCCATGAAGTTAAAGCAACACTATTTACACGTACTTCTGTTCGCACGCTAAAACAGATAAGTCAACAGGTCGAACGTTAAACTCATTGCATGTCGATGTCTGCTTTATCTCAGAGACTAGAATCCAAGACAGCAGTCAACGTATGGAACTAACAGCACCCGCATTGTCTATCCGATACTGGTTATACACTTCGGGGGACTCCACAGCCGCTGTTACAGGTCAGGCTGGAGTGGGTGTAGTCCTCAGCACGACAGTTGCAGCTGCATTGATAGACTGGATCTCTCTTAACACTAGACATTGTGTCGTCCGCCTGGCAGGTTCAATTAAGACCAGCTCTAGACGCAAAACTTGCAGAAATATTTTCGTTGTGTCTGCTTACGCTCTTACTGACTATAATGACGTCGGCGTCAAAGACGCATTTTACTCGGATCTGGCAGCTCTCATTCGGTCGACACGTGGCTCTGATATAGTCGTTCTGGCGGGAGATATGAATGCTCAGGTCGGTCGCCTTGGTGAGGTCGATTCTCGTTTGGGTGGCAAGTTTGGGATAGCGTCACATCGGTCCGATAATGGTGAGCGATTGTTGCAGCTGTGCGCTCAGCATAAGCTGTTTTTAGCCATCGTGTGTGTCAATGCTATACTTGGCGCCCACCTTCCCCGAATCAGGCCTGATCTCAGGTAGACCACATAGCTGTTAGTTACAGGTGGCGTGTTTGCATTCAAAACTGTCATTCTTATTGGAGCACATACTTGGACTCAGATCATGCATTGGTATGTTGTCGTTTTGTTCTTACTTTTGCTGGACAGCGACCTCACCGACAGCAACGACTGGCTGTTGAGAAATTGGCTTTACCATCGGTAGAGCATAAGTATCAAACTAGCTTAGAAAGCTGCCTTTGTGGTACTCTCTGCGAAGACCCTAGTAGCTGCTGGACACAAATCTCACAAGCTATTCAGAAAGCAGGTACTGTAGCATGCGGCAATGGGGAACATGGGCTAAACAAACATTAGATTTCGGATAAATCTCTAGAGTTGTCAGAAGCCAGGCGGAAGGTTCCTCGTGGTAGTTCACATAATAAGTCTAGAAAGGAATGTCAGTAAGAAACTGAAACGTAGCCTAAAGGCTGATCGTGAGGCTAGGTTAATGGATAAAGTTAGGGAAATGGAAACCGCTTTTGCCTCAGGGAACACCGGCAAACTCTTCAAGGTGGTCCATGCTACTGGACCCAAGCGAGACGGATTGCACACTCATCTACAATAGGTCCAGAAGGTTAGAGCGCTAGGCGGAATACTTTGAGGGTCAATTTGGCTGGCCTCCTGTTTCCACTGTGTTACCGCCACAAACTTGTGACGTAGCTTCCTGGTCCGTAGATTTAGAACCACCCACTGAGACTGAGGTTCGCAATTGTATCTCGGTTATCAAACGTTATAAGGCTGATGGTCAAAAGGATCTCGTGCCGGCACTTTTTTTTAACTTTTTGTGGTCGATGGAGACCATCCCTCCGGTCTGGGATCACTCGATAATAGTTCCCATATTAAAAAAGGAGCCGGGGCTCTCGTGAAAACCATAGGGGGATTGATTTGACCCCGGTCATTACTAGGGTTCTGGCATCCATTATACTTCGTCGACTCACTGCAGCTCGTGAGGTGAACATCAGAGAAGAACAGGCAGTGTTTCGCCCTGGGCGGGTTTATATAAATCACATTTTGGCCCTCCGTCAAATTCTGGAGCAGCGTCATGTGTACCGCCGGCCAACAGTCGCCGTATTCCTTGACCATAAAGGTGAGTTCAATTCGGTGGATCGATCTATACTTTTAGAGTCGCTTAAACGCAGAGATATACCGACAACGAATGTGAACATACTGTCGGTACTTTAGTCCCATACTTCAACTCAGGTTAGGGTTTGCGGCGAACTATCTGACAGTTTCAGCAGCAGGAGCGGCGTTCATTAAGGCTGTCCTCTTTCACCATTTTTGTTCAATTTCGTCATGGACGAAATAATGGGGGATTGTTTCCAGCACTCGAATGATGCCGGTGTGGATCTCCCAACTGGTGAAAGACTGACCGATCTTGATAAGGCTCACAAGGTGTTCTTTGACAACTTTCAAATGGCACGAACAATGCTGAACGTTATTTCGCGTTCTGCTAAGTACTTCGGAATGCGCTTTGCAGCCTCAAAATGCAAGTTCCTTCTGCAAGATTGTTGTGATTACGTAGAATTAACGTTAGGTAATGAAGTCATGGAGGTTGCTGGCCGATTTGTGTGTTTGGGAAGCTGCACTAGCGGCAACGGAGGTGTATAGAATGAAATAGAGGTGCGTATTTCCAAGGCTAGAGCGATGTTTGCTAATCTGAGGCACCTATCGCGACAGAAAGGTATCTGGTTGAAGCTTAAGGATCGCGTATATCAGTCAACAGTGAGGGTCTCTATTCATTTAGGCAGCGAAACCTAGCCCCTGGGGGTAGAAGACGTGAACCGTCTTCAGGTGTCTGACCACCGATGTCTGCGTTCAATCGCTCCTGTCGGGTCGCACCAGCGAGTAAGCATAAAAGAGGTTAGGAAACGGGTGTTTGGCATTGACTGTCAAACGAGTTCTTTCGTTCAGTCACTACATTTGCACAGACTTAGATGGTTAGGTCATGTACTAAGGATGCCAGCTAGTTGGTTGCCACATCAGCACCCTTTATCAACGCTGCGGCCGACTGGCGTTAGGTACGAGGTGAACAGATGATGACTTGGCGTAGACAAATGAAATCGTTCATGAGGGGGTTGGTCACTGTAGATCGGGTTCGTCTTCCAGGTTGAGGCCCTCGCGACTCGTAGAGTCAGCAGCTTGAAACGTTAGGTGAGATGGCGGCTAACCAAGCTCAGTGGCGTGAATGTTTTCGTTGTTTGTCCGAGTTGTCTGCGAAGTGAGTGCACTTAATGACGCGGGGCAGTGAAAGCTGTTTTGTTGATGACGCCTTACTTTCACTTACAGGTCGGTTGTTTGTTTGCAAGGTGTAGGTGTCTTGATGTTGTATGTTTGAATGTAGACGTAGCCATTTTTAGTGGTTAGGTCCCCTACCCTCTCTCCTTTGTTTTTCTCTTCCTATATAGGGTTTGTTTCTTCTTCTTCATGGTTGTGTGGCAGTTAAGCATCAGTGTGAACCACTGATGTATTGCTGTCTATGATGATGACGATAATGATGATGATGAAGGGGTAGTAGTGGCCCGTGCCATAGAACAGCAATTCAGTTTACCTGAGCTAGGAATTCCGAAATCACGTTGGACTTTCAGATCGTAACTGAAAGAAAAACGAATGACAACCAAGCACGATTAACTTATTTGACTCAATGCTGCCACGATTTGGCCAAAACCGCCATTCCACACTGTACTGTATGCGATGCAAACGACGGTTACGTGTTGGCCATGAGTATTCTTCACAAACCTTTTGGTCAAATCAGCATGGTCGTCAGGTGCTTCATAGATGAACTATTGAACAGATAACGTCTGAGTCCTGAGAATTTGGCAGCTTTAATCTACCTGGTTCAGTGAATGCGCGCTTTTGACGCCACGCCCATACAACTGAAATACGACTTAGATCTCAATGCTAGTAAGACCACTGTAACTTTCGTTAACATGTTTAGCTGTTCCGCCTTCTCCGCATTTGGCCTACGTTTACTTATCAGTTGCAGCACACTTGACTCGCTGAGTCGACTAAAGTATTTTATTATTACGACGGTATGTGCCCGTGGACCATTTTTCTTGGATTAATTCTTTTTCAATATACGTTTATTTCCATTCATTATTGCATTTGCTTGACGTTATTCAATACAAGGTCATCAGAAGTTGACCAAGATAATCATAGGCTCCGGTAGAAAACTTGTGGTACCGATCTGTAAGCCTAGCAGTCGCCTACAACCATCGAGATAACCGTAAAAAAAGACTTCCGTTTCAACTTTCTTTCAAACGGGGTGCAAAGATTACTCACCAGAACCGTCAGCCCTTATTTTCTGATCTGGTGGTTTGTTGAAGAACGCGCGGACGTAGCGTGTACGAGATGCGGCGAAACAGCGTCACTCATGGAGTGTGAAACTCCTGGGAAAGCTTGGAATGCAAACCTTATTAACCAGTAATGATTTTTTTTGTCATGGTTGAAAAAAAAATGGTGGACACGACAATACACTTAGTTATATTTGTTATCTTTGAGATACTGATCAATCTTTTGTTCCGGCTTTCACACGCCAATTGTTACACCAAGAAAGACTGTCACAGGAGCAGTCATTCTACTGACCTTGACGCGTAATCGTTCTACTGAGTGACCAAGCTTGACTGAGTCCAATTAATTTACCCAACAACTACGTGATGTACGGAATTTTTCGTCCTAAGAAGTTCGACGTCAACCCCGACGCTGCTAATGCACCCAAAGAATAAGGCCACCAGTTGTGTACGTTTACCAAACTTCATCAATCATCGATGGTCTGAAACAATTGTCAATTACATTTCAGTATCTGCCTGCAAATACATTTTTGAATGTGGCAGCTATGACGAAACCAGCTGCATATATTACGAGACCTCTATGTGAACCCTAAGAAAGAAATATTCGCCCGCCACCTGTTGGCAACCTGTAGACAAGATGGGTAAATTAAGGATTATTGTGCTCAAAGACTGATGTCCCTTGCGAAAAACTACAACCTTAAATCTACTACAGCCAATAATAATCGAAATGATGCACTCAGAAGTGTTTTCATACGTGATTTGCTATCTAACCAAATCCGATATTGTACAAAAAATGGAACTTGCAGACCGATTTTGATCGGGCCGAGTCACCTGAAGTGACAGGAAAGCAGTCCTTATTAAACCAGTCGACTCCGAATAACTCTTGTGATCAGTATCAGTACTGCCAAAATGTCCGACGAAATTACAAACCTCACAGCAAAGGGTCGGATGGTGTTTACCATCTGTGGCGTCGGTATGACCTGTTTTTTTTAATGAAATTCCGGGTGTATAATGCCACCGTAAGGGCAGTCCCTTTGTACGGCTCTGAAACCTGGTCCATTTGCGCAGAGTATGCCCATAGAATATCCGTTTTGGGTGTCTCCGAAGCACTAGAGGTGTGTAGTGGGAGCACCGTGTTAGCAGTAACGAAGTTCGTCCACCCTTGAACATTTTGATCTCGTCTTACAGGCTTCGCTAGTTTGACTACACCTTGCGAGTGTCAACTCACCGCCTGCCACGTCGTGCCTTGTTTGTGAGTGGTGTGTTGGGCTGGAGTCGGTAGCCTGGGGTATGAAGGCACTCACTGTGAGGCGTTTTCGACTTTCTGGCTGGGATCTGAAGGACACTGAACACCTTTGGCTGAGGACGCTGTCTGGTATGGCAAAGGACAGAAGTTAATGGCGCTCGCGTTGCGAACTTGTGTGTGCATCGTCATAACTTTCCTCTTTATCCCCCCACATCTGCTTCCTCCTTCACCTAACACAATACTTCTTTTCCCACATTATGGCACGTTTGCCACATTTTGCGGTTTTTACGTGTTAAACATATATATATATATATATATATATATATATATATATATATATAACTCCTGTGCAGTTTCAGCTGAGACCTCAGAAAGTTCCTCCTGCCTTGTCAAAATACTTGATATGGCAAGCTCCAGTCCGTCTACTAGTAAATGTTTCTTCTGTTGGTATGACACAGCTTATCTGAATGCGAAGACTGCAATCAAGTGTGGGTGGTGTTCAATTGTGAAATAACCTAAATCCCCGAACCTTCACTACTGACACAGCTTCGTTCGAAATGTCCTGGTCGAGATGTTAAAAGAGGTATTTTCAAAAGATTTGTCTGACAACTTAAAATCGACAAACCTGTTCTATAACTTGCCCGTCCAGTTCATCCACCACGTCAGCAGGTGCTCCTGAGTGACTTACGACTGCTGTGGTTGATTTGAAGATTGATACAAATTGCTTCCTAGCTTCGATAGACACTAGCAGCCTTGAGGGCTGTGATATCCCCCGGAGTGTTGAAAACCAACCTAAAAGCTTACATACCCCGCAATAAGATAACCATGGCTTCTTGTGCCCTGCCAAGTTACATTTAGGGTCAAGTTCTGGCATCGAACAGGTACAAAGATGCTGGGTACGAGAGAATGAAGTTACCAGTTCGACTCACATTTGAGTGACCGAGACTTTTTCAGACAGCACGAAAGCATCGAAATTCCACCGAGTGGAATAGAACCACCGCTTCCATTTTGCTCATTGACTTCCACTTGTATCGAACTTTCCATCTTTTCCAGACCATCACGCGAGACTGTGAGCCAATCGTGACAAAATCCCGATGGCATTACCCAGTCAACGAAATACCTATACGCGGAGGTCCACTATCTGCTTGCTGAATGAGTAATCGAGCCACTCTCTTCCCTTTTAGACAGCTCAAGTCCCGGCCGTCACCAACAACGGTCACAAAAGAAACATGGTCGTTGACTGGTGTTAAGCAAACTTAGACGCCTACCTCTTCTTTAAAATCGAAATGAACGGACGTATCTCCGCCTACGACATATGTAACACTCTAAAACTCACGAGTGTCTAGCATCAAGTCTGTAATAGGGAGGAATATTGACTTCACGGTCGTTGAGGCCTGCGGACGTTTGGACCCATTTGGTGTGACCAACGACGTCGTACGCTCTTAACAGAACGCTGACAAAATAATAGCGCGCCAGCGGTTGAAAGACATACTATTCCTTGACAATATTGCTGTGTGTGGAAGAAACGCCCGAATATGACCTAAAAATTCGGAGTCTTACAAGTGACAAACAAAACGGTTCGATCTTCTATTGAATCCAGAAGTACCATCGTCGTAAAACGAGCCGAACTGAATATTCAAAAGTGGGACCAAACTGGATTCAGATAACAAAATATTTACAGAAATCAGCTCACCTTCCTAACTTGCAGTTACAGCAACGAGTGGAAGGATTACTTGCTGACTATCTTCGATGGATATCTCACTTCTTCGATTAAATCCGCATCTTATCAGACACCGACACATTTTTGCCCAACCAACAAAAAGGTCTTTGAGATTCTAGAAGACAAGCTGTTCAAAGTCACTGTCTCCACTATTCAGTACGATACTCCTTTGGTCGTCGAGAAAGACTTCTTTGACGTTGCGACAGCAACCAATCCGAACCAAAGTGGTCAGTTGGTAGTCTCTTTTATGACGTCACCTATCACCAAGTGAACGGCATCATTCTGCCATTCAAAAAGCGTCTGCTGCTGTGTAATCCATTCGTAAATGGAACAGCATTTCCAACTCTGTAACTATTTTAAGTTTGTTACAAACCAGTGTTTTGTGGCTTTTGTCTACGGCAATTAACAGAGGGAAAACGAAGAATGATCAACCTGAACCTTGGATGTTGGAACTGTCACCACTCAAGTTCGATGCTGTGTACCGGCCCAGTAAAGAAAGCCAGACGGAAGATATACCCTCTCGCAGTTGTTGTGGGACCTTAATGACAAATACTGATTGAAAGGAACCATACGAACCGTTTTCGTTCTCGGTTGATGCGCTTTACGCGCACTAGAAACCTTCCATTTTCTGCAGGAGAAGTTCAGAGTATCTTTACCAAATATTCATTGTGTTGTGAAAGCAACCCATTTCTTTCTCCGAAGGAGGCTTCTAACTGACCTCAAGGATTCTCTCCCATCCGTGACCCACAACCGTTATTTGTCAATAGTTATGGATGCATGTTTTCATCTTACTTTTGAACGCTCCGACCATAATAGTCAGAATGGCAATAGTGTTTGTTTATCGTTTCCATCGTTTGACAGTCCAATATGCATTCGCTCTGACCGTGATGCGTCATTCGAGTCGGCTGACTTTCAAGTTTCTTCAAGAGAGGCGAATTGCCACAAGCACATCAACATCGTACAATCCCCAGAGTAGCTGTCAGGTAGAGCGCTTAAACAGAATGCTTTGGAAAAAAAATTTGCCTGAAAATCACTTAATGGGAGGTCGTTCTTCTTAATATATTACACTCTGTCAGATCAATCTTATGTACTGCAACTAACGCTACGCTCCATGAAAGACTGTTTCTCTGGAACCGAAGGCCGACCTTCAGAACAGCCCTCCAGATATTTAACAAGACTGCATTCGTGTTACTGAAGAACCTAAAGGAGTCTGATCATGATCCAGTCATCGAAGAGATTGAGTTAGTTCGACGCAACTCGGTATGGATATATCCGTTTTCTTAACCGCAGAGAGGACACATTCTGTCCAACAACTTCCTTAAAAAAGGAAGAGGTTGGGGCGCTCCCGCAGGAAATGCAAGTGTGCTTTGTTTCTTTCCCCTCCAACCTGATCAAAGTTTCTTTATAAATTGAACCTCAGTTACTCCATTGATTTGACCAAGTTAGTTTATTATCACCCGATTTTACATGTCCGTGGATCATATTCTACGGATTAACTATTTTGAATGTACGTTTATTTTCATTTATGGCTGCATTTGTCTAATGTTACTTCTTAAGGAATAGCCAAGTGTTGACAAGGGCAGTCTTTAGACGTTGGCAGAGCAATGGTGCATAAATTACGGTAGAACAGTTGTGGTACCAACAAGTAAACCTACCAGTCGTCAATAGGAAGTAAGTACGTTTCCGACCAAAGAGACTATATCCGCATCGTCAGGTCACTCATCTGTTATGGTACAAAATAACGGTATTGCCGTTAATATTCATTATACAGCCACTATTGTAGCTACCACAGCAATGTTGACGCTCCGGCAAGGCTGTGCACTACCTTATAATTAAGAAATCCGTAAGGCCCTAATTCAGAAGTGTCCTCTGTTTTCATTCGTTGCCAGCGTGCATCAGTTGGAAGTTATGCCACCACCATGAGAGCATTCACACCATGAATCGACATTTGCGACCTGGACGATCCCACACTTGTTTCTGCTGTTCCAATGCAAACCATCGACGAACCATTTGGCAGTAATTCCACTTCACATAATGATTTTTGCATGCTGAATCAACTTTACGCACTCGCCAGTTGTTGTTTTTAACGTCTGCCTGTAATACCACCGCCGAAAGTCAAACGAGCAACCTAACTCTACGCCTGAAACTAAAAAAAACAATATTCGTTTTATTTACTGGTAAATGTAAGAGTACAACGTGTCTCCAGATATCTCGCTAGAGACTTCAGTTGTGGAGACGTAAAAACTGAAAAGAATCAGGAAGTCAGTCGTGCTCTCATCACCTTCAGAATGCAAAGTGCTTATTCTGGACTGGAGAATTTTTACTCCCATATTCTCCGTTGCGGGAAGTCCATCTGAGACTGTGGACCGCTTCGCATACTTTAGTAGCACCATTCCGTCACCATGTGATATTGCTGATGTAACATCAGCAACAGCAGCAAATGCATGTGATGCTTCTTCCACCCTATGTCATGTGCAGAGTAAAAAGTCCGGTTGCCATCGAAAGGATTGGCATATAGTGCTCAGGCGCGATCGGTTTTGTTCTAAAACTTGAAAACGTGAACTTTGGATGACAAAAATATTAACAGGTCTACCCTGTTTGACCACCCCTATCTATGCCAACTAGTCTACATCAAGTAGAATATGCGCGTGAGCAACGCAGCAATTCACAAACACGCAGATTTTAAAAGATGGTGTACGCCATAATACAAATGTGCCGTCTATGACTGTTGGGTCACGTACCTTGTATGCCAGCTGAACACTATTTACTGAGATCACTAAAAGTTAGATAAAACCGCGGAGTTAAGTGGCAACGCGGTCATGAAGTAGGACGACTCTGAAAACTCCGCTGAATGAAGCAGATGGATATCGCCTGTTTAATTGCGTATGTTGTAGTCACTTGAAACACTGGTTACAAACGTCATTTAGGAAGATAGCTCGTCTCAGTCAATGACGGGCTTGGATACACAACGTTTTTGGTTCTTCGACTTGGTTCTATCCCGCCTATTCCCTTTCGACAACTTTCTTCTAGGATATTCCAAGTCAATCTTGAAAGGAATGACGGCTCAAACTACATCGTCTCGACAGGCACACGGGCGTTATAGAAAAATCGGTGAATTAGTGAGCGTAACCATTCCACTGTAATGTGCAATGGACGCTCACTGATTCAACTAAGTTAATAAGCCTGCTGACGTACGTCATCGCCGTTTGGACTAAACATGGACTAGTCCTCAGAAACAGAGCAACATTAGACACCTCGATCTGACACCCAACAAAATGTCACAACGGAGCACGTAAAAGTGTTATCCAGACAGCTTAAGATGAAAAAGGCGCAGAGGCTCAGAAAACATTCGGAAATTAGTATATGACGGCTATCAGAGATTCAAACGAAATAATGGGTGCACTTGGATGTTGTCAACGTACGTGTAATTACTTCAAATTCACCGGTGGCTAAGATGAGGTGACACCACAACTTAAGGCAGAATAGGTCAGCCGATCTCGACAACTTACCTCGACCACTCATTCATTTATTGATATAGAGCAATGAGCCAAACTAAAGTAGTGACTCTATCCACCATTCACTGTAACAATGACAAAGAATATTCCGGCATAAACACCGTCACCCAAAGAGAAAATGGATGAACAATTAAAAAAGTACAATGCGGCAGCTTGCTTACTATTTTTTTAATGCCTTTTAACGTTGCGGCTGCGAGCATATCACTGAGGTCAGCAGACTGATGTTTCGGATAGTCGTTGTAGTCAACGATTTGAACAACGTGCCAAACAGGATGGATGTGTGGTAATGCCGCAGGTTGTGTAATTTTTCGTCCGAAATTTTACACCACAGATGCCTGCCTATTTAATCGAGACATGGCGTCACATCATACATGTATAAATCGGGAAGGAGCTCATGAAAATAATCAATATCCGGTAACAATGTTGTCGAACACCTTCAGGATCATGAAGAGCGCAGTGGATGATACCGCAAGAGATTGGTTTCAATCTGCTAAACCCAGTAAATTAACAGCACGTATTCTTATACAATTATCTGTACTGTTTAACTCGTTAGCGGCGATTGATCTAGATGACCGCCCCCTCAATGGATGTATTACTATGGTTTCCGACACGGAGTTTTTGTGTACCACTCAGGAAGTAGCTAGCCATGGGTGTTACAGCCTGCTTTCGTCCACTTATGTACCGAACAGGAAGCACACTGTATGGGTCAATGAAGAGCTTTGGCCACATTTAAAATTCCCACAACGTCTCAAACAAATCCGTAAAGGGTTTGGTGCCATTTCTATCCTTATTAAACGATCAATTCACCGTAGGCAGTCCCCACTTTTATGTGCAAATGACAAGGTGTGATGTGAGATACGCCTCCTCACGGAAAGTTGTTCACTTACAGTATGACCCCGAAGCAGTGTAATGGTGGTCTGTAGATAAGAGTCCAAATTATACGCATACGACACGAAAGCGGTAACCACCTACATTGGAGATAAGACAACCATATTCGTTTCGCATCAGTAAGACTTTAGGGCCGTCTTCAAAACGAACCCTAACAAGTCAGCATCAGTAAAGAACGCTAACGACGTTAGCGGTGTGCCGACAACCCATCAGTAAATCATTTTCCATATACAGTTAATAACATTGAATGACCTCCAGTGGAGATAAGCAGCCTATATTTAGAAAGAGAGCACTGCTGCTGTTACGTCTGTACAGTGACACGTAACGAAAAGCATTGGAAGTAACTACCACTACTATGCAGTATGTATGTGTTTTTATGGAATTACAAATTCAGGAAGTGCTTGTAGGTGAACTGTCTCTCGTCATTGCAGAAAGAGGCGTGAGTACGGATACCCATCGCCGGGCATACTACAGCGGTAAAACCGGGAAAACGATGACCATTGAACATGTCAATAAATTTCTTATTAAAAATATGTACATAATAGGACCGTACATGAAGACTATACGCCGCTTGCACAATGAATATGAACGTGAAGGAAACGGAATAATAGAGATGAGTGAGCTAAAGCTGTTCCTAGTATCCACTGCTCATACGGCCCAGACCGCAGACTAACATACACCAGGTAGTTGTCGTGAAAAAAGAGGGGACGTTTTTTTTCAAACGATAAATAAATAAGTGTGGAGAGGGTGAGCGCTGGAGGACTTCCAAGCCTTAGGTCTACTGGTATGAAGTATGTGGGCTACATATCATTGGTGATAAAACATGGGCTCTGCGGTTTGTGAAGATGTGCGACGACGTGATCTTTACCGAATAGTCGTCTGAACTCATCCGTGAGTGCTGCTATAACAACCGCCTTGGGAAGGATGTTCCGATATTTAGACTTTCGTAAAGAGAAAGTAAAATGCCTGCAGTCAAGTCTAACGTATTGCCGTTTTAACTCCAAAGAACGACTCTTTAGAGTTGGTTTGTCACTGATATTTAGTAAGCCAACGCAGGGTTGATCAGGAGTATGCAGTTCTGTGAACGAGCATCACTTCACCGTGAAGACGTCGGCATTTTAGACTGCACAATTCCGGCTTCGCAAGCTTCGAGGTACACAAGATTTTTATCCTAAGCTCTTTTTATGGCTTTCAGATAGTTTGATGTTCTGAATGAGAGAAGGGGACCCGGTCTGCACGTTCAGTGACAGGTGGGACTGTATTTAGCTGCAGAATTCGACCTTAACTACGTTTTACCAAAAGCATGGCATTGTTGTCTGTATGTGGTTGTAACGCGGTGTTTTTGGAATCATTCGGGTGATCTTGAGTGAGAGTACTTAGATCAGGTTGCTGGGAGATCGACCGAAGCGGGACTCCTGCCGTGTAATAAGTTCTTTTGGCATCTCAGCGAGCATAAAAGATAGTACATTTGTTAATATTGGGTGGAAGTTGACCTGTTTACCGCTGAAAGATGTAGATTATCCAGGTTAGTCTGAAGTAAAGTTACTCAACAGCATCCGCGAGCTCAGTCCCGTGAAACTGTGCTTTTCACGGAAGTATGAACCAGTGTCTTCTGTGCATGTGCTCAGTATAAGTATCACAGCAAGGAGGATAAATGAAAGAAAACAATGACAAAGAATACGGAATCACTTTATAAAACAAGCCAATATGTGTACCAACAACCCAAACAAACCTTCTGGAGCCTCGCGGACGTAGCGCACATATTCCCGCTGCGACCGTAGAACCTAAGAAGAGAGGAACTGATAGGCTTAAACGAGATAGCTGATTCGACGGTTTCATTTATTTATGTCACGGTAGAATATCCTAATCTCATGTGTGGCCCATGTCCCACGCTGTTTAAAAACGTTCTATAAATTTTAAACCGAATAAGTTGACTGTCAGCAAACACAAACTTAGAGTGTTGCGCGGGTGAATCAAAGGTCCACTGTGTAACGCATCGTGCTGCCGTGTTGTTGGCGCCACTTCTGTTTTCGATTGTGTAAGTCGTGTGCATGTCTTACTGAGCCTTTGGCTCACGCTTGTTTCTATTGTCTCCTTTCACAGGACTATCGTTGGAACCCTCACTTCAGAAGAACGCTGACCCCGGTGTCTCCACGTTGCTCCAAGTTGGTTTACAATTGTAACTGGTACACGAAGCCAGAACGTCTGGCTTGCCTGTTACAACTGTGTAACGTGCGGTCGAAACAAACATACGTGCATAGGTTGAAATTGAATTGTGTAAGGGAGCTTGTTGATGTGCTGTTGCGGCTGTTTTGGTTTTCGTTCGTGTAAGTCGTATGCATGACTTACTGAGCCTTCGGCTCATGCTTGTTTCTTTTTGTATCTTTTTACAGGACTTTTTGAAACCTCTACTTTGGAAAAACCCTGTCTCCTGGTATCTCTACATTGCCCCATAGTTGATCCGTAAGCGTAACGGACAATCAGAGAGGAAAAAGCCGGCTTGCATGCTACAACGGAGATTGTCATACTTGTAGGTTGAACCTACTGTGTCGCCGATATGGTGTTTTGTTTGAAATTTCATACGCGCCTGCTGGCATTTGTTACTGTCTGATGTTCATTCTGTTCACTTTACTGTTAACGTAAGCTTGGAAAATAAGTACAGGATTAATGCTTAATTCAGTGGTTTCAGCTATATTTCGGCTGTTTGCACACGGGTTCGACGTTGAAGACCCGAATCACCGGAACTCATGCAGTTTGTCTGTTTTGATATCCAGCGGTTTTCTGTGCACCTGAGAGGCTGTCACTAAAAACAGAGCGTAGCACTGCCTCTGGCGATTACGGTCAATATCAAGAACTGAGGAAGATTACCCGCATGATGGGTTTTCGGCTAAACGAGAATCAAGCGACGCTTTAAAGCGATCTCTAGAAACGCTGCTAACGACTTCAGAAGGAAGACTGTTCCAACAGTTAATAACTGTGTAAGAAAAGAACTGTTGCCTATAGGAAGTCCGAAGACGAAGCTAGAAAAGCTTCCTGTCATAATTCGCTACAGTAAAGAGCTGATCAGCAAGGCCTACTCTAAAATGAAAGTGTGTGAAAATTAAATCATCGCGGAACCGTCTTCGAAAATCAGGTGAATGATGATCAAGAAATTCAAGTCGGAAATCGTACGCACTATTCCTTAGGCCTGTAACTAGTTTGATAGCCAAACACTGGGCACGCTCAGTGGCTTTTATGTCTCTCTTCAGGTTGGTATACACGACCTGATTAGCATACACGAAGAGCGGTCTTATATGAGCCCCATAAAGCCTTTGCAACGCTCTCTTGTCTATGCGGGGGAAAGTGCGCCTAATCATATTAAGAGCGGCCAATCCCTATTTTAATACCATCTCACGGTGGTAAGCGAAAGATAAGTTAGACGACAACCAGATGCCCAGATCTTTCTTCGGATCGAGTTTCATATCTACTTTGCCAAGTGCACAATGAATCACGGAGGTATTGCCAGTCCCCACTGAGTGACATGTATGCTCACTGATTTTCATGGACGAGCAAACGATGAGGTAACATACCGGCAGCCATCAGTGAAGTCTGCAGCGGGCAAAAACATAGACCAACAGTCTTCGGAATCATAAGCGTCTGTGATACGTATTTAGAAGAGTTGTAGCTGAAATGGTAGAAGTAGGAATCAATGTTTTCGTCGGACAAATAACGAGCATCAAAGTTGGTCGGTATATATCAGATAAGTGAGTATTGACTTGCGAACACATGGCAAGCTACATTCAAGCATAGTTAATAAGCAATAAACAAAACAAAACGCACGTTGTTCACGATAGAATGGGACGCGTTACCCATGTTTACACCATAACTTAAGGAAAAACAACCACACGATGGCGTAGACCATTTCCTACCAGAAATACTATCAAGGAAACAAGCTGAACATATAAGTCAAATGTATAACCAGCCAACAAACGTGGTGGCATAGTTTTATTAGGTTTTACTGTGATATTTCGTGTACAATGCAGTGCAAACGCAACGTGGTCGGAAATTTTCAAATTCAATTATATCTCCAAAACTACGTGAGATTGAGCGTTTCTGTAAGGCAGGAATATGCATTCCACCGCGAAAATTCCGACGGATCGATCCTTGTGGTATACCCGCTGAGATGGGTGTGTGGTGAAAGAGATCAGAGTCAGCTCTAACATAAATGATACCACCATCAAGGAAAAGGGCGATCCGCTATTGACTATCACACCTGACATCACATCTCTATGTTCTGTAGAGATGGGTCGTGTAGCACCTGATAAAACGCTTTAGCAAGGTTGAAGAAAATGGCGTCTGATATAAGGCCATGATCTTTAACATTCGCTAAGTTGTCCACTGAGAGCAGCATGTTTGTTACGATGGACGGAAATCCGTGCTAGGATACAGATATGAAAGAAATGTCTAGAAGGTGGTTCAAGCTAGCTCGCTTAAGGAGACTCCGGGGTTTTGCACCGCAAGTTCGTTGGGCTGATTGGTCTTAAGCATACATTGAGGTAACAGACATGACGGTGACGTCATTTCAATTCTTGGGAATGATACCACTAGAAAATTTCGCCATGAAAAGACGTGAAATGGCCTGGCAGGTTGGGAGACTCTTCCGTCAATATTCGTGGATGAATCTGATCCGGACACATTGGACTGAATGGGTTAGACTCTGAAAACAAATGGTGAACATCGTGCGCAAAGGATTGTGTGTGGAGAAGAGGCTGTTCCAATACCCGTGGGAATATACACTGAGAAGAGGGTGATGAGCAAGAGGAATTAACAGTGGAATACTAGTCCTTGGATAATTGAGCAGCGATGCTGGTGCGGGGGATAGTTTCACCGTTCCATTGCACGGAAGAGGACAGCGGGATAAGATCTTTACCAACATGCCTGAAACATCCAACAAGTCAAGCTGTATAAAAATCTTGACCTGAAAGTTACACATAAGAACGAGACGGGCTTCATGCAAGGCAGCTCCCTACAAATACAGGAGGAACATTTTCAAGTAGACAAAATCAGGTCGCATGACGTGACGATCATCATCATCATAGACAGCAATAAATCAGTGGTTCACACTGATGCTTAACTGCCACACAACCATGAAGAAGAAGAAACAAACCCTGTTTAGGAAGAGAGAAGAAAAAAGAGGGAGGGGAGGGGACCTAACCACTAAAAATAGCTACGGCTATATTCAAACACTCAGCAAGAAGATGCCTACACCTTGCAACAAACAACCAAGCTGTAAGTGAAAGTAAGGCGTCATCAGCAAGACAGCTTCCTCACGGCTTTCACTGCCCCGCGTCATCAAGTGCACCCACTTCCCAGACAACTCGGACAAACAACGACAACATTCGAGCCACTGAGCTCGGTAACCCGCCATCTCACCTAACGTCTC
>JTDE01003721.1:48480-70023 GCA_014338405.1 Paragonimus skrjabini miyazakii | reverse complement strand
AGAGGGGTGCTGGCGGGAACCACCAGTTTATCTTCACCCCCTTTAAAAGCAGCATCTTTGGAAGGGCCTTTGTAAGTTTTGGAGCAAGAATATTTGCCCTTAAGTCGTTCAATATCTACTTTAGAGCTAGAACAAGTGGTTTTGACACCAGTCGATCTTGTTTGGCGACCGGTTTTGGTCATCATAATTTGTTATATAAGGATATTTTTAGACAGAAGGGGACGTAAATAAATTGTGAACAGACTGTACGGTATAAAAATTGTCAAAAATAACAATTATATGAGAAACTTCAAATTAAATATCCACGCAGTAATTACTTGCAGTAGTTACTTGCCCTGAATAAAAATGGTCAGGGAGGAGGAAATACATAACGACAGGGAGCGTGGTCCCCGACTTTCTGTGAAACCCATAATCGCCAACCACTTAACGCAGGCAGCTACTCTAACAATGCTGTCATAGCGGCAACACCGAAATTTCTTTAGTAATTCGTCTTCCGATAATCGGCACAAAAAACGTAGCAACCACCGATTACATTGGGATTCTCATGGCAACTCGGTCTATTTGTCGACAAAGTTTATTCAAGAAAGAAACACCAACGTTCTTTATGCACAAAAATAACGGAAGTTTTAGTAGATAAATGGGCATTTTTCTATCCAGATTTAAGTCCCGACCAGGTGGCACATAAATTTTACCGCATCGTGCAATGGAACATTTTTGAATGGCGAACGAACGTTTGTTGAGCACGACTTTTGTGTTAGGTTGGCTTCGGCCAAATCAAACACCATCAACAACATGCGTCAAAACTCCTTTTTAATGACGCTAGAGCTTGAGCGAATCATCGAAATATAGGTTGTCACGGCGCTAGAAGTTTTATGCTTTGTCCTCCACGACATTTGCTGTCTTACTTCTCCACCTCTATTGAATCTTTTGCTAACGATTCAAGCTCACACCGGGTTACAAGTAATTTGTTAACCGGAAAATTCCTCCCTTAACTCTCAAAGGCAGATAAGATAATCTATCCCAGATAGGGTTAAAGAGAATGTGCTCGTAAAAACGGGAGTTAATACGGAATTAAATGAACCTTTTTACACGAAAATTAGATCTCATCTTCAGCGTGGAAATTGCTCAAGATTTGACCAAACAGTGTCCGTACGACAAATTCGACATCCAGGAACCACTCAGATGTGATGTAAGGAGAAGCGGTACTGAGTTTTATGAAACGAATCGTTATTGGTTGGGTCTGAGCAAGACAATCGTTTAACGATTAAGAACGTTGAGTCAATTGTGCGTTACACGGGATTCGGCTTGAAGATCGTTCAACAAGCAAAACGGTCCTTTTTGCACGAATCCTCGCTTTTTAAATAATTTTGGTAATGTTGAAACCGGAATTTCAGTCATAATACGTAGAGTACATTAATTGTAAATAGCGTTGATGGGGAAATAGGAATACATCGAATAAGTGCCAAAAGTACTGGTTTGGTGATGAAAACATTTTCCACCGCTTCCGCGAAAACAACCTATTATTGGCGTTAGCTCATTTTTTCAAGTCTTATAAATGCGCTCATTGCAATCTTCCAGATGAAATACGTCATCCTCTAGCCCGAGGGTACTCCATTTTACGGCGTTTTGAAGATATGGATGAAGTGGCAATATATGATCATGAACTGTTAGCATTGCATTCCAACAAGAACGCTAACACATTTGATAGTGAAACAACGTTTCCAGCCTCCTTGTCTACATGATATTCATATCATGATCTCAGGTAGTTGCTGGTCGGTGAAACGTCGGTCTTGAACTGATCAAAAATGACACTGTGATGTAGATGTTCCCATTTTTGGTGTATATGGGACGGCGTAAGACATGGGTATCAGGTCACACTCTACCACCAAGAATCTTCAGGAGTAAATTCTTTTCACTCTACTGCATTGTTTTCAACCAGACTGAGGTCACTTTTTGTTTATGCGGAACAATATATGGAAACAGATGAAATCAAGCTGGCAGTTGATCAGTGGGAGGTGTACCTCTCAGCTAGCCACAACATGATGTTCAGAACGCAAGGTAACTATCGCGGTACAGAAAAATATTCCAATCAATATGACAATCAACGGAATTGAGGATAATGATTACCATATGCCCCAAACGCTTCAGATATCGGTTTTTATCAATTCCCGCATATGGGATATGTGGCTCGAAAGCAGCAGTTGCCAGTTAAAACGTATACTGCGTATTCAGAAGCTGGTGATAAATTAAGTCAATCGAGTAGAACAGGTACTAATGTGAACCTATACTGCGTGCTGAGACGTTGTTGATAGCCTCAGTCAATCGGGTGAAGCAGTTACTAGTGTGAACCTATAATGCATACCCAGAAGTTATTCATACTTCAAGTGGATCCGGTCAAAACAGCTACTAGTGTGAAGGCATACTGTAGACTCAGACCTTCTTTATGGGCTAGATCAGCGGGACCAAGTTAGCGATTTCGTTCTCCGAATTTGTCAAAATCAGCAATGTTTGATAAGGACTTCCAATATATTATACTATACACAACTCTTCTGTGTGATATAAGTTAGAGATATACACAACACCTGGTGACAGACAGACAGCTTGGTTTAATCTGTATCTTCATATTGCTCCGTTTGAGCACCACGCGACCTCATTCTAAGTGGAAAAAAGGCAGTAAAGTGGACAGAACTGACTTCTGAAGATCATTGGCGGTAGAGTTGGACATGTAAACACTCCATTACGCCGTTTCATATGCACTGAAGGTGAAAACGACCATAAGATAATGTTGCGACCTTGAGACTTCACTGGCCTGCCTGCGGTATGGTGTGAAAAGACGTCCTAAAACTAATAGTTGCATATTGATCTAGACAATTAAAAAAGTTCACATGATGCACGTTGTCCGATTGGTTGTCTGTATGGCATTTGACTGTGGCGCGGACCCGAACGCACACCTGTGTCACAACACTTCCGGTTTAATCGCTCGATGATGACCGGCCTTTTGCTTCCCCAGATAACTTACGTGTCGGCGCCATTTCTAGCGCTATAAGAGACCCTTTGTATATTTTAAGTAATGAATATTCGGTCTCTCTTCCCAAGGACTTTTTTTCTATTGCGCGCCTGGTAAACTCGTGCCTGGTGTAAACGACTCAATGCGCCGTGCATTAAAATACCGTCATTTTCGATCATTTATAATACCAACGTTTCATCAAACAGTATTCACCTGAGACCATGCAGGAAAGGAGAAATAACATAAACACCGTGTAGACAAGGAGGCTGGAAACGTTGTTTCACTATCAAATGTGTTAGCGTTCTTGTTGGAATGCAATGCTAACAGTTCATGATCATATATTGCCACTTCATCCATATCTTCAAAACGCCGTAAAATGGAGTACCCTCGGGCTAGAGGATGACGTATTTCATCTGGAAGATTGCAATGAGCGCATTTATAAGACTTGAAAAAATGAGCTAACGCCAATAATAGGTTGTTTTCGCGGAAGCGGTGGAAAATGTTTTCATCACCAAACCAGTACTTTTGGCACTTATTCGATGTATTCCTATTTCCCCATCAACGCTATTTACAATTAATGTACTCTACGTATTATGACTGAAATTCCGGTTTCAACATTACCAAAATTATTTAAAAAGCGAGGATTCGTGCAAAAAGGACCGTTTTGCTTGTTGAACGATCTTCAAGCCGAATCTCGTTAAACCGACAATTATCGTTGATAAAAATTATGAGCTGCTGGGAAAAATAATATAAAAGGAAGCCATCTCATTTCCACTTTTAGAAATTTGTACGGTTGATGCGGACAAGAGTAAGTGTAACCGTTGCAGTTGCTGGGTTGAAATAACGGTGACTGATGTAGTTTTCTTGTAAGGAAAATAACAAAACATAAGGTCTCCTTTCAACGGCGATCAAACAAAGCTCGTCAATCTCAAAAGTGTTGCAACAGACCTTTACAAAATCAACAACCTCTTGCTCGTTAGTTTTACGTGTACCTTCCTGATTTTTTTCATTGGGTATCAGAGACGTCCCATGAAATTCCAGTATCTCTCACCTTCCATCTTGTCACCACAGATTTCAAATTTCTGAATGGAACTAAACGTTTCAAAAACGACTTGTAATGTCTATTTTGCCTCCCAGCCACTTCTCTGCCACATTTTACGTGGGTGTAAAAGCGGACTAAAACATAGTACTCGTCGCCAATACTCATATTCCTACTTCCATTAGGCATCTGATTCTGCCACCGCCCAGCTAATGAACCGGAGTTGCCCAGGCTTGCACGTGCTTTCATTCTAACGGTTGTCTGTCTTGAGTTCTATCGCACTTAGACTGGCGAACAAGAGGTAAGTTAAACAAGACAACAACTCTCAAAGCGCCCAGTTAGTAATGAATGGTCGCTGACTAGATTATAACCAAACAAACCAAATAAGCTGACATGGTGAGTAATAATTTTTACTTGACACATTGGGGTGCGACCCGTTCAGCTTTCCGAAACTCCGATCGAAATGTGTGAACAGACAATCCACAGAGACCTGTCGTACAGTAATAGCCAAACCTGTCCCCAATTTTTTTCAAGAGATCTGAGACTTACACATTCATCTCCGACAAGGAAGGTATGCGCTGAAGACCATGTACCATTTACATTAATTAATTGCTTTCAGCGCAGCAGGCATTCTCGACCGACTTCCCAAAAGCAATTGACAACAATGTTCAAGGTTATCGACGTCTTCCTTCTGCAAGTTAATCACCCCGCGGATAGAATTTCCAGGAGGTCACGACACCTCTTCTGTCCTTCAAGTGTCGATGGCTTGGCAACTTCCTACTAGCCTTCAAATAAGTAGCCACGCGGTGCGCTGAACTACCTCCTCGTGATGCCGACTGGGTGATCTCGGTGCAAACGTTAACTGGCCAAGAGTTCAGCAACTCCAGAATGGTCCAACCACACTACCTGGTTTAAATCGTACTGGTTACATTCGATCAAGACAATGAAATTACCGCCAGCACTCCCGTGCAGGCAACTACTAGTGCACAGTATAGGCGAGCGAGGTACACCTGTTCAGAGTGTGACTAAATTTGCAAATCGAACCCTGGCTTGTCGGCGCACACTCGTTTGCATGAACGCAGGAATGGTCCACAGCAGTGAGTAGACACCCATCCTGCCACAATCTTTGACTGTGCCAACTGTGACCGCAGCTTTCCCACTAAAATAGGTCTCAGTTAACACAGAAGACATGCACATCCCGTCGAACGCAACCAGGAGAAGCTCATGTCCATAAAAACCGCCGGATCCAATTGGTCTCATTAAGAATCGGCTTCCCTTATCAGATTTACCGATGCACTGGCTCCGTCGTACCCTACTCCATGCAAACTTTTTCCTCGGCTCCTGTCGCGTTTTTCAGGTCGTACTTTGGATAACATTCGGACGCGTTTGTATGGGCTGAATTGGCAGAGGAATTCAGTCCCCGCTGCCGTTTCAACCACCGTCTTGCGGATTAACGCGACATCCGATAATTGATCTCAAGCTGATGATCACTCTGGACGGTTTACCTGTATGATCCAAACGGTGATTACCCAACTGGAGTCCAATGGCGTGGCTTTCCTACACAGTGATAAATTACTAGCTAATGTCCGCGACCTTCAGGCAGGCATTTCCACAATAGCACAAGCTAAGTTACTGCTGAACATGCACGCCTCACTAGCTTTTCCGTACACCTGACGACTTGTCCCTTGACTGCGTGTTCGTGTTAACGTAGGACCTCATGCGATCAGGAAGCAGATACGGAGAGCTAACTATGCATCGATTCAAACGCTGTACCACCAGCGCAAGAAAGATGCTGCGTTCGCAGTTTTTTTGTTGACCGAAGAACTGCCTATAAGTTGAACCACCGCCTCCCGAACAATTCCAACGAATAATGATCCGAAGTACTCTCGGCTTACCCGCACGTTGATGAGCGACTATCTCGCACGACTCTGCCTCCGGACTTGTCTCTGGTTGATCCGATCACTGAAGATGTATCATGCACTTTGAAGCACATGGGAAACACCGCTGCAGGTTTGGAAAAATTGTTGCCAAACATTTGAACCGCATGAAAGCTGCTGCCTTGGGCGGATACTTCAACCTGTTCCTGCTACCCCAAAATTGTCCAATCCAGTTATGTCGCTGTCGCATCATAAATGTACCCAAAGTAAACAATCTTTCATCTCCTACCGAGCTCAGACCTATCGCTGTACCTTTAACGTTGAAACGCTGTTTCCACAAGATATTGGCCGATCGTTGGAATACGCATCAGCAAATCCTCGCTCTCCAGTTTGCATTTCTGCACCGTGACGGTTGCATCGAGGCGATCTCGTTGTTCCATGCGCTGTTTCAGAACTCATGTACCACGTCTTCATTTCTGTGTGCGGCCTTTATCGATGTATCCAAAGCGTTCGATTCTATCTCACAAGATTTGCTTATCAGATCCGCTCGAGCTTTTGGTGCTCCTCCACTTCTAACACATTACATTGCCTACTCCTACAGGAATGCTTGCGCCACGATTGAAGGCTCCGTTCTCCGATCCTAACGTAGTGTTTGATAGAGTGACCCACTGCCCCCGCTTCAATTCATCATGGCAATGGATGAGGTGCTTGCAATATCTTGACTGGAGCTTGGTTACCAGTTTCATGACACACTGATTAGCGGTTTCGCCAACGCTGATGATCTGATCCTTCTAGTTAAGAATCCTACGCGTTTATTCCAGTAGCTTGCAGTCGCCGCTAGTGCCCTGGAGCTACCGGAGCTGAAGATCAACACGGCTAAGACTAAGCTCATGGTCATCCGCGTTGACCACAAACATAACGCTACCGCCATCTCTGATGAGTTTATCCACTTCGGCCCGGACATTATCCATTCTCTTACCGCCTCTGATACGGTTACCTATCTGGGTATCCCGTCCACTTGGAAAGGTAAAGCATTCACTAATCACCGTCTGCAGCTTCGTATGATGCTGAATGAAACATTAAAGCGCCATTGGAGCCACATCAACGTCTTGAACTCCTGATCTGATCCCGAAGACGAATCGTTCAGTAGTGTTGTGCCGAGTCCAACGTAACACGCTCAAAGCTATGGAATGCACGCTTCACCAGTTTGTTCGGCAGTGGCTCCGCCTTCCTAAACAAATGCCAATCAACCACATCTATACACCAATTCGTCTGGGCGGTTTGGGCACCCCGAGTTTGTCAACTACTGCTCCCATCTCGCGCAAATCTCGAGTGAGGAGATTCTCTTCCTCTAGTCAATGTCCAGTTCTGCGGAATGTGGTCGAAGATAATTCGTTTTGCCCCATCTTGAGGGAATTGAACATCCCGATATGCGTTCAGGATGTGGTGGTGACGAATAAGGAGGAAACCCATGCGTTGTGGATGGATAAACTCTATCATTCGTTTCAGAAGGTGTCGCGCTGTCCACTTTCTGAACGCTGGCTGGTTAACACAGAAAGCATATTCCCTAGAACCTTAATTCATGCCATCCAGCTCAGATGTAATCTCTTGCGGACTGAAGACTGAAATTCACGAGGTGGCCGAAGTGACCACTTAGTTCTCTGCCGTGGCAACTGTGGTCACCCGAGGAGCCTTGCTTAAATTCTACAACCATACTGAATCACCCATGAAGTGTGTTGTGCTCGACACAACCGTGTGACCAAAGATCTGGCGAAACGACAGCGCAACTTAGGCTATACAGTCTTCGAGGAGTCGCGAGTACCAACAGCGAATTTGTTTATCAAACCCGATGTGATCATGGTTTTTGATAGCGCCGCAGTAGCGTTTGATGTCAGTATAGTAGATGAATACCGATTTGACTGGGCAGATAACATTGTGAAGTACGGGATCGACTCTCATAACGCCGCCCTTCAATCGGTCCCTCATACTTTGGGTTGTGATGTAAACTCTGTTTCTCATTCACCTCTGATCATCTCTTTTGCGGTTTTATGTTTCCCTCTTCACGTAGCTTGATTATTCGACTTGGGCTGCCTTCCTACGCGGTCACGGATTTATGTCCACTGACTGTTCTAGGCTCCATAAAAGCCTATGACACATCTGTGCGGGGAACCTGGCGTTAACCGTTGTCACCTCTCTGACAGTTCTCTCACTATGAGAGACATTTTTCTGTCCCGATACGTGAGCCTTGACTGTGACAGCACTTCTGTGCCCTAAACGGCCTTGGATTTTGTGAGCCTGATGGTTTATCTCTTTTTCATTATTTATTGTGTAATTTTTTCTTATTCTAAACCGGTTTGTTATATACGGCACAAATAACTTTTCACTTGATGAATGACCCGCTAACGCTTGCTGTTCTTGTGAGAAAAATTGTCAACTTCTCAGCGTTGCCAACTACGCAGAGTCTTATATTTGACAGACAGCTTGTTTTCACATCAACTTTCACAAAAATCTGTTGCGTAATTTTGGTGTCACCGTTTGTCCTTCCCTTGAAAGAAGATGTGTGTACTGCTCTGCAGCATAAACTATATAGATAGCTATGAATCTACCATAGATAAGTTTCTAGTGGTCACTCTTTGTGCACGCTTTTGGTGTTGTGGCTGTTGAGCATATCTTAACTCAAATGCAGGAGGTCTTGTTTTCGTCAGGGAGCCAAAATTAGAACTCTCTGTGCCTCGCTAGACTGACGTGGATCCGTTGTACATCCAGAGGGTTTCTAGAGGATTCTAAAATACACGGATAAATTCACTGTGTTCGTTTTCTCATTGCCGCACCTGATTCCATAATGAGCATCAGACTGGACGTGATTCCGCTAGACTCCTCAACGCTGAGTGTTGAGCACTGTGAGTGAAGCGTCCGGCTTGACTTTTGGATGCTTGAGAGATAAAGCATACTTCTGTTAACATCTCGTGAAGTGTACTGTTGACAAATCAGAAATTTACCTGAAAATGATCACACTAATATAAGTAACAAGTTCCGGACCCGGCCTTCGTAGCAGAGATCGTTATTGTTTGCGGCTGCTAAAAACACATAAACAGCAGCCATCGCAGCGGCACCACTTAGACCCAAGACATAAGAGAAGCAGTATCCAACAGATTTCACAATCTTCGCTTCATTGTTTCAGCAGTTATTTACACTAAAGCCTGCGTACCATAAGTTTCACTTTTTCAACTCGTTTGATATGCCATTAATGTGTTAAATTTAGTTGCCTTTCAGCGCTCTGGACATGAAACAAACAACCTGTTGAAGTACGGACGCTTATGAAAGGTGTTCGAGTAGAGTTGGACCAAGAGGCAAATAAATGGTATTCTGCCTTTTAATGCTTCGGTACTTTGAAAATACGAACTGTACCAGCTGCTAACAGACAAACTGAAAACGGTTATTTGGTACCTCGGTTTTATCTGCCGATCTAGCAAACGAAGAGAAGGCACCGTCAAGCAGAAATTTTTAGGGTTACAAATCAATATGTCTAACGAAACGGGTTTAATTCTTTCCCCCGCTAAATAGGTGAATGTAACTGATTATCTGCCAGTATCTCACAGGAAAATGAAGCAAAGGGTTTCTCATATATATGTAAATCTCTGATCCAGAAATTCTGTGTGCTAGGAAGTAAGGCTATGCAACACGGCGGAAAACGTCGTCAGTTTCACGGAAAACACCCAGTAAGTATTTAGTCGAGTCTCGCCAATGACTCACAGAAGCGGTGATCTACGTATATTGTGATTTAACTGATGACTCACACCACCAGGTATGCACAGACTCCCAACGACTGCCGCTGCTAACTCATCAGCCTGGGCTCAAAACACGAACACTACTGGATCACGTCGAAGATTTGAATATGAGTGGTAAGTTTATCCCGTCTAAGGTGACAGAAAGCAATACAGCATTGTTAGTTCATCGTGAGGCAAACGATTGGGATCATTGATAAGATGTACTGGCTGCCCGAAATACGCAGAAGCAGGTCACACGTTTTCTGCTGGCTGCGCAAGCACAATCAACATGTACGTCCAGGTAGTAGTCATTTCTTCAGTTGCCACATCAAAAGTGTACCGAAAGCTTTACTAACCGCCTCCGAAACGTCGGACTTTAGTAACAATCATATAAGAGGTATACGCTATTTCTCGCTGAGTACCAGGGCAGTGTGTTGTAGAGTAACCCGAGACCAGGAACTTTTCAAATACGATGGGACCTTCAGCCTAATTTAACATAGAGTCCTGGAGCTACAAATTGCCGGTGCGTTGCATACTCATAAGCGTGACATTTGTCAAACGAAACGCGCTAACAAAATATGAGCATGAGCAGGCAAGATTTAGCAATTTGGTCTGTTCAGCACCCTTGGAGATCTGACCATCTTCAGCCCATTCACGACCACGGGTTACTGAGAGTTATGCTTTTTGACGGAAGCATAGTTGCAACGCAAAAATAGCAGGTCTACTTCCAGTTTTCGTTTCCATTCAAACCATCTTACAAGAAAGCGTAAAATCCTTAGTACACTGACACCATCTAACCTAAGCCAGAGGTTGTAGAGTTGGTTGATCTGGAGGACTGTGCACTAAACATGTGGCCTACATCCACCCGTCCCCATAGGCTTACATCAGCTCGAACCCTCTACGACCGCCTTCTTACCACCAGTATGACCAATCGCCATCCCACCACCGGCCCTAGTTAGGAGGCTTGAATAGCGACACTCCTGTAGAGCACATTGACTTGATTGCCACGGGATGGGTGGCACGCATGCATGCATTCAGCTGGTGTTATGCGTTTATGAACGTCTTGTCCTTGAAGAACGCAATTTGAAATCATGCAAAAATGCACACTCCAATGTAACCACAAAAGGTGCTTTAGGTATAAGTCTTATTGGAGACAAATGTGACTAGAAACCATGTATCTCAGAACATGTCTGTCTAGGAGGCGATAAACGTGGTGAGGTTGACTTTGTTGCGGTCGATTGAACTAACTAATTGTATCCAGGCTGGATCATTGTTGAAATTTATGTAGTCAGTCTGATTGTTGGCAAAGTTTTTAAAAGTGACCCCATAATTTATTACCTTCGAGTAAACTGTATCAATCATCTTCGTTCTCAATTCAGCTGTTCCTATCATTTCCCCTTCCGCTAATCACTCTGGGTCCTTTGGGGTTATGGATGCTAAAATTAAACATGTTCCATATATTCTTTTCGAGTAACGTGCAAATCCCACCATTCTTTGGTCGGCGAGCAGTCAGTTTACGTCGAACCAACCTTGGCCATTTGTTCAAGTGAGTTCAATTCCATCTTATCGTTTTCCATTATTAATCAAGTTGTACAGGTTAACTTTTTCGTGTGGGCACATTCTTTGCTCAAATTTTGTGGATTTTTTTTATTGTGTGACCCATTTTAATTGAGTGATAACTTAACTAGTTCTGTATTCAAGCCAGTTTTTATGAGCGCCGTTTTACTAACCGTTTCGGAGATAACTTATCGCCTCTGTTGTAGGACATTTGATGAGGACGTTACTGGAATCTCGGAATATGTGCCGATCAGTGTTAACACGAATGAGTAACGTACGATTCAATAGTGGCCTTCGCGTTTATACAGACGCATCCTTAGACGCTCCATCGATTTCAGATGCTACTCAAACGACATTTGATGGGTTGTTTCGGCAAATTTTTCTTACTTGGAATTTCTATTGGATGACGACGGGACATACGTGCTTTGGCGTGTTGCAACCATAGACTGGAACGAGAGAATATGTTTTAACACTGGACAAACGATCATCACTGAAAATCGTATTTTGGAAATAAAGGGCCTTTAGTCTTCCCAGTTTCATCCTCACTACTAGTCAATCTTTCGAATGCGAGGTTTTAGATGTTTCGAATCCACGTTAAACTGTGACCTCAGAGAACGCAGACCAACACAATAAATGATGGGTGATGCACAAAATACCTAGGCTTAACTGGAACTCTTGATCGCCTGTAAACTTTACGTGGCTAGCCTAATTGAGGTTGGCGTCGCTGTTGTTGTAACTGATCATGTGACGAACTCTTCGCTCTAGGTGTGACGCTAGTATCGTCTGTCACTAAAATGTGACATGCAACAACTTATGGAACTCGAACTCCCGCAAGATACGGAAACATTGTTCCAGCATCCATTCGACATCTGTATACGACTCAAGCCCAGTGAAAGCACACTACAGGAATATCCTGTTATATAACTCCACTGTCACTGGTGTGAACGATCCTTTTTAGTTCGATTACGTAGCCTTCCCCAAACCGTGGTCAAAGACCAAGTATAAGAAATCCACGCGGGAAGAGAGTGGTTAATAAAACACTGTCCTGCGTATAGAACACAAAACCTGTCAGCAAGCTTAAGTTGTGTGCAACCGCCTTGAAGTTCGACCACCGAAACCGTCAACTCACCTTAGCGAAGACGTTTACCGTTTGCGTTGACATGTCATTTTATCTCACAATATACTTAGCCTAATCCAGAGGTACCATATTTCATCTGTACGGCTGTACCGGGATATGGACGTGCAACTCCACGTTTGTTGCATTTTGACGAGGAGGCCCTGTTGTAAAGTGACTACTGATGACACAGTTCATACGGCTACGTCCGATCCGCTGTACAGCAAGTTAGGAAGCAAGTTGCTCCGCTCGAGTAGGGCTGCGTCATGTGGCCTTAGCGAAATACCGTCGATAGTACTGATGAAGTACACAAATGTTTCGGTGGAACCGCTGTTTCATCTATTCCTACGTTACTGTTTTACCGGCTGATATCCAAAATAATTTAACCAGGGTGCTAACACTCCATCATACAAGCGTGTCAAGCGCGCGGATGCCAGAGGCTCCTGCAGAATAACTTTACAATCATGCATCTCTTAAGTAACGGATGACAATTTGGATGACTAAATTAGAATGTGCTTTGGTGAAAAGTACCTAGTAAAGGAAGCAGGGTGACTTCAGCGTGGCAACTCATGCAACTCCAACTTGCCGGGAGCGGGTGACTCTTTTGCCTGCTCTACAGACTAAGGTCCTTGAGGTTACTCGGCGTACCCGCGTACTACCAGAACGTTTAACATGGTGAAGCACCACATTCTCTCTTCTCTCGTTGTATGTAGACGCAAACACGGTTATGGCCGAAGCAGTACCCGACGAACTGGACGTCCAATGTAAGAGTCAACTGAGAGCTGTCAGTAGTTTGGTGGGCATTGACTGCTGTCCACTGCTATTTTTGGAGTAACACTCAATCGCCCAACAGAGCTTATCCGGACAGAGAAAAAAATATATGGTGGGCTCTGCTGCCAACACAGGAAACAGAGATCATCTGAAGGAATTTCGCCACGGTGTTTTTCTGGACAGCTGACAACTTACTGTTGTTTAAAGCGGAGGATCAGCATTCGCGCGTGCCGGGCACTCACCCTTTTTCAGGGGATTGCCAAGGGGAAACTGTATTGTTCAATCTCCCTTAAGCGGAATCTTAACAAAATCTTAACGCCCGACCCCTGTGGAAAGGACGGCAATCGAATGTTTACACTGATTAGATTACTGTAAAAATTTCAAATCACGCACTTTACCTTCTTTACACGCTAGTTACTCAACTTGTTCCTGTTGGATTATGAACGTCTGACAGTGGACTCAAAAACTACCTTCAGGCAAACGGTGAAGCACGGTCAAGCTAACAAGTCGCCCTGGCAGTTTGATGGTACCGTAAAAACTTCGGCGCGGTATTACAAACTAGTCGTACGATGTAGTCATTTCTGTTGCGAAAGAAATACTGTAGGTGTTTTCGTTTGTTATATCTGGGGGTACACTGTAAAGAATTTGGTGTTGACAAAGTAGTTAGGTTCGTTGATGAGACTGTGTGACAAAGGTCTACTGCCACGTTGGTCGGTCTCCGATGGGTAATCTTAAATGAAGACAAAAGCACTCTCACTATATTCAAATTACTATTGCTACACCAAACGATGTTACAAATTCTGCTCAACGCACCTCGTGCTGCGCACACAAGCACCATCGGTATTTCATTCTCGGGGGAGTCAACCAACTCACTGCACTAGGCGTGACGATATCATAACTCATGACAGAAGTGAGCTAACTTCTTTCTTCGGAAATTTTATAGTTTGCCGGCATAGCATTTCAGGGTTGACACGAGTTAGAAACGACCATTTGGGCACGAAGTGATATTTTTAAATTTTTCGCGAAATAATGATATGCGCATTTCGGAACAGACGTATAGACTTCATCAAGCGCACTAGTTGCATCGTACTGATAACAATAAGTTAGACCTAAAAGTCGGTCATTTTCTCACTTTTGCAAAGAAAACGTTTTGAATTTAATTTCGAACAAATTGTCATGATGGTCTTTGCAACCGGGTTTTGCGTTGTGAAGATGACATTAATGCAATCTTTAGGGAAGAATACAATTTTTTGTGTTGCAGAAACGCTCAATTTTGTGTGTTTTGAAAGATATACACAAAATCGTAACTCTCGACCACATTGCGTTTGCGTTGTGTTTCACAACAAATCTCAGAGTGATTAGACGTCAAAGCTATACAACCCCATTTGTGTGTTACTTATTTGTCTGGCTAATAGACCCAATATCCCTTCTTGTCAGAAGTTCAAGTGGACACCGGTCGACAAAGTGTTATTCCTCAAAAATGATTACACACAACGTTATCGCTTGGATGTTCCTACTTACGGTCCACGTGGTACGGTGCAAAAATAGATAATCTGTCTTCTTCTGTCAAGGAAGCTCTGTGTACTAATCAGTTTAGCGTATGTCGGCCACACTTGAGTGGAGAGTATTTTGCACGGGACCCACTGCTGAACTTTGTGTCATCAACTGACTCACTTTCAGACCACTTGTTCCCCTGACTATAACACTGACTCTCACTATCACTTCAGCTACGACACTACAATTGTTGATTGCTGACCTGTGTTTTCCCCGCTGCAGAATTTGCAGCAACTGTAATCACTCACTGTTGATCGTGTTTGAGACTTGGTTGCCATTTTTACTTGTTTTGTTGCGAACTTTTCTATGTGCCTAAACTTTTGTTTGGACAAGTAGCATATGTATTCCCCACACACGAACGTAAGACTGATGCTACGCGCCTGCCAGTTGTTCCGCTGTATTATAGTTCTGTCTCACTACTCGTTCGCTTTCACGTCGAAATCGCACGTTGGAAATGTACTGCTTGATTACCCACTATGTTTGTCTCATACGGTGGTCTTTGGTTGGCTTCATACCACAGCATCACTGGTATTTGATTGCTTTAGTTAGTTCTCCGCCTGTCCACCCTCAGCCTTCAGATCTTGATGTATCAACTCTCGGGGCCTACCACGGCTACACTATCGCTGAAATATACACCGTTCAGTCCGTCTGTACTGAATACTTTGAATGCCAATTATCAGCCCCGTTGCTAAAATGTTGTGTGACGGTGGGTCTTTTTTACTGACTGCAGTTGGCTCAGTGTCTGCACTGACTGCCACTTATTTAATAATGTTGCACTCTGTGGAAGTTGAGTTGGATCACGTGGTGCTCGAACAAGAATTCTATACTGTAGCGCGTCAACGCAAGCTGCCTGCAGATCATGCAGTCGTAGCAGTTAATGTCGGTTAGTTGGCAGTGTAATTAAGGGGACTCATGTTTTTCATAGACGTCTTCGTAAGTGAGAAAGCAAATCGTCCAAACCTACGGATAAAGTCAGGTTATTTTATTGGAAGGAATGTTCGTCTGGCTCTCAATCCTATGCATTGTATGTTGAACGGTATTTCGAGGAGCTGTATGAACTGCGTTTTCCATGTTCCTGCTGCCTCATTGAAGGATAATTCCGTGATTGTTACATTGCGGTGGAAAATATTATTCCTGCAAGTGGCATCATTCCGTCGACATAGGTCTAGTATTTCCAGCGCCTGAGAAGTTATTCCCAATTTTGTCACAGTGAGTGTTTAAGAACATCATAACTTTCGTTGTGACAGGCTTGAAAATAAACTACAAAACGACGGTTAACTTTCACCATCACATACGTCCCGTTATGAGAATGGTGATTTCAAGCAGTGTGAAATACGCTGTTATCGCGATAGGGTTGGTGGAATTTTTAGAAGTAATGGAACCCACTTCGTCCTGGAATTTGATGAGTCGTTTTTCATCAAACGATAGTACCATCACGGTCGTCACTTACAGAAGCATGGGTACTTGGCAACATTGAACCAGGAAAGCAAAAAGCGTTCATGTTCATCTGTCCAGGGAGTAGAAGAGTTATCGCTTGTTCATTGCCAATCAGTCGAAGATATGTCCGAGTAAGTTGGCTGCAATATTTGTATTTTTCGCAGTTTGCTTAACACCATGATAATAACGAACAATCGGATAGACTATACATGAACTAGCTAACTACGAACACTAGAAATTTAACCACTCGGTGAACTTTGTCGACCAGGGAAATAGCTACCACAGGGTTACTAGAACTGTTAAAAAAATTTCCAGGGCGCGACTGATGCCTAAATTCTCTATTCGCCCCCTTCGTACATAACTTCTTCTCAATTTGGCAGTACAACCGTACCTACCGTCCCATACATATTTTGTTTTGAGGTCACTGTGTAACCTACTTGCCCTTATTTGGCGTGCTTCACCGGAAGTCAACCTTTGTTGTTCTGTTTGCATCATTAGAATTGGTTCAGCGGAGGCAGTTGCCAAAATCTTCTTTGAGTATTGGATCGCTAATTTTGGTGCGCTATCAACAATCACTACGGATCGAGGCATCCAATTTCGTACATCCCCTTTTCGCAGCTTCATGCATTTCACACATTAAAACGACAGCATATCATTCTTTCTCTAGTAGTTTAGTCGAACGCTTCACCTACAGCTAAAAGCCTCCATAAACGCCAAGTCCGACGCGACAAAATGGAGTGAGCATCCACCGGTTCTCCGTTATAAAGGACATCAGCTGCACTGCCTCTGAATTAGTTTACGGTACCGAGTTGCACATTCTAGGGGAATTGATTCAACCCTCAACACATGCAGGCTAACGTAAGGATTACACTTTACGATCACAGAAACATATGTCCGGTCTTCTTTTTACACCGACCCGTCGATATTGGCGTCGAAAAACAAAAATCTCCAAATTTTTTCACACGTAAATTCGTGTTTATGCGCCAAGACACCATCAGGAAGCCATTACAACCACGATACCACTGTCCTTTCAAGGTGGTTAAACGTGACGGAGCAATGTTTATTACCGAAATGTCCTGACGAGGCGAATCCTTATCCATTGACCGACTAAAACCAGCCTACACAGAGCAGGATGTTGACTCACATGATCCGACGTTGAATGAAAACAACTCCCACCACCTCTGACAATATTACATTCACCTGCAACCCAGGCCCACTGTTCTATTCAATAACGCACCACACATGGAGGGCAATATGTACACTGACCGAAACATCTGACAGATTTCGATGTGATATAGCTGTTGAACGGCTGGATTGCTTTCTCTCCACTGTCGTTCTATCATCGTGCTTTTAAGATACAAACGCTCTGGTGCGGGAATATTATGGTGTTTACAGTTCACAGTTATATTTCGTAATTCATTTGTGTACGTTTTTGAATATACCGTTTTGATGGCTTCATGTTTACACTTGTTTGAAAGCATCATCTTCATTGTTGAATTTGATCGACAATACGAACAAACGGAAGTTACCGCGCATGGTCTTTGTCTTCTTCAATTCTGCGGGCTTTTAAACTGGTAAAGTAATTGCACGGTGAAATATTTTAGCTGCCCTGATCGGCTGAGCTGTTAATGCTCAACGCTCGTCATCCCACGCCGCGTGTGGAATTATCCATCGGTCACCTGCAAAATCCGCTCTCTGTCGCTGTCTTTCTCTCGTGTGGTGGCCTGTTAAATTTGGTGGACCTTGACTTGCCGGTGAGTCTTTCGTATTTTACTAATACGTCTTGCGTTTTATTTGTACGCACACTTTTTGTGTCTTTCAGTTTCCGTTACAATTCTTCTTCGACGTAACTACATTTTGATAAATTTTATTATTTGATTGAGTGAGAGACCACATCTTACGGAAACTGCATACCGCCCTGTTACGAATGTGCCTTTTCTGATTATTACAACCGAATGAAATCGGTAAAGTTCACAACTGCGAGCTAATACTGACACTTCCTAAAATTTCCAGAGAGTTGATTTAAATTTATGGCGTAAGAAACGAGTATTCATTATAGGGATTGCGCATTTGGAGAAAGCTCAAGTTTCCGTCCACAATCTTCACAAAATATCGAAAAAGACATCCTTGCGGATAGGAAGCCAAAATTTGAAATATCACCAAAACGGGGTACCCGAGACGACTTGTGGACACAGGAAAAATTAGAGAAAGAAGTGTGAGTTATCAAAAATGCGCTGTGACGATTTACTGTGCAAGTGAGCTACATATAGACCAGTACAATTGGTTTTTCTTTTCAGTAGAGGTATTCATTTTGCGTCAGTCACTTTCTTTAACCAGTACTAGCATCAGTGGGATCTGGTGGGGATTCTTCGCGTAGTTCCGGGAAAAGACATCCAGGTGGTCAATCTGAATGTTGGAGGTTACGGCTAATACAAGTGTTACCTGGAGATCGGCGCCGAAAGCATACGATGTGATGGGTGTGCGAAGTGGTTCTACTGTCGGTGTAGCAGGCACTCGAAGTGGGCTTATGACCTTTATGAGGATCGTAAGGGGCTACTATGTATTTGTGGGTAATTTACAGGCAAACTCCGTGACCATACTTCTGTTGTGAGCGCTGGGGTAAACCAGGAGGAAGACTCTGGTAGTAGCACACCGCCTGTTGTGCTCAACAAGGTAGATGGCAGCACAGGGGGATTAGGGTGCAATAAACCGACTAATCCAAATACTGATGGCGAGCGTTGCAACGAGATGAGAGGCTCCGATGTAGTTCGGGGTAAAAAAGGAAAGAAAGCGCCTACAAAGCATAACCACTCGCCAGGTTTGGTCAGTAAGTTTAAAGATAAAACTGCTCTCGGAGTTAAAGCTGATTTAAATGTTCCCGCTGCTAACAAGGTGATTTGTAGAAAAGCAACTGTCGTAAGAGGGGACAAAGGCAATAAGCGGAGTGGGAAAGAGGACAAAAAGGTAAATCGGTCAAAAAAAATGTAGAAAGGATGAGGAAGGTACTTGAGAAACTTGAGGGGCTAGCTATGGGTAGTTGTTTGATAATTAAAGCCCAAGATGAATGATCTGCGGAGGTCCATAACCAAACTGAGCTTTTGGTCAAGCTTGTGTTAGGCTTCAAAAATAAAGGGAGCTTAGCCCTTGTGGAAATAGATATTTCATCATCAGAAGCATCCCAGATTCCATTATGAAAGGAGATAAAGCTAGGGATGAGGTTCAACTTGATGAATCTCCTAAGGCAAGTAGATATTCCTGAGCATGTGGCTATTAAATGAATAACGAGATCGGAAAGTGGCAGGTAAATACGTACAGTCTTAGGCCAATGTTGGCTGAGTTCACTAACCCAAGGCGCCGACGTAAAGTTCTAATGGCGGCACGAAGTCGAGTTATGGTGACACCGGACAACTCGGCTGGGTGGAAGAATTCTAGCCGTCCCGGTGGTACCGGATTACCAACTGCGGTGCGATAGTGCATTAAATATTGAGGATCACGGGTACGGCTAACATGCTTAACCGTGGCACATGAGGCTGGAGGGACAGACGGAAGGTTTACTTCCACTGTAAAAGCTATCAAACGTAAGGAGTATGGAACGTTTGGTGTGAAGCTATGAAAGAGTAAAGAACTTCTTAAAAAAAAACGACGGGGGTTCTCATATGTAATTCCTGAGCCATGATCTGCCCCTAGGGTCAAGGAGATTGAAACAAGGGGTGGTTGTGAAAAGTCCCTAAGAGTACTGTACATTATTGTTGGTAGTCTGGGGAACAAATCGATTGAGCTCTCAGGGAACTAGCAGGAGAGGATATCGTTGCATTTACTGAGACCTGGTTAAGAGGGTATATGTCCATCGATGATATTCGTCCTCCGGGATATTTGATCCACAGGGTAGATTGGCAAAATGGCAGAATGGATAGGGTTGTCCTGTTGTTAATAGCGCAGCATTAAAGGCAGTGCCAAGTAGATGAGTTTAATGTGGGAACTATTCAATTATCAAGCTGTTCCATGGCAGACGGCAGAACAACGCTGCTGCTCTTGTGCGTTCACAGAAATCTTGATTCTATTTGCTAGGAAGATGAGCAATTACTCGGTGTTATTAGAAGACAAGCGAGCACGTTGCAGCGACTTCTTATTATAGGAGAGTTCAACGCTCCAGAAGTGGATCGGAGATTGATGCATGCTTCCAATGGTGCGATTACTGAGGTAATAATGGACCACCTAAATGAGATGGCATTATTTCAACGCGTAAATGAGGTCACTAGGTGGAAGGAATGTCAAACGGTTACAATTTTAGATCTTTTTATAACAAGAAGCCCCAATGACATTTCAGGTCTCGGGGTCGGAACACTCTTGGGCAAGAGTGATCAGTGACTCATACGTCTGCGGTTGAGTTGTGTCTACGCCGCCCCCAGTCAAATGTAATGGCTGCTTTAAAAGCGGATGCGAGACATATGAATTGAGTAGGTTGTCATGGTGCCAACAACATGGTGTCAACAAAGTTTGAGTCATAATTAAAGATAGTCTTATGCAACTAACTGACACGCGTACACCACGAAAACGCAGCCAACATGAAGGCAAGCCTCTGTGGTGGAGGAGTAGGGTCAAAAGGGTATCGAGACGCAAAAAGAAAACCTAGGCTTGATACAAACAGTCTGGGGGTACATGAGGTTGTTAGTTCAGAGCGGTTGGAAAGAGATATTCTGAAGTAGAAAATGAACACAGGAAAATGTTTGAAATGAACCTGGCGAAGAACTATCATATGAAATCTAAAGCCTTCTGTAACCATGTCCAAGCCATAAGGACCATTGGGAGAGGACTGAGGAGCATTGTTGCAAGTGACTGCAATGTTGTTGAATCAACACCACAACATGCGGAGGATTGCCGTAGGTTTTTAGGTGGTATATATTCCGGACTCTGAAAATGCCACAGTGGGACTCGGCACAAGGACATCAAGAGAGCCAATGATGCAGGAAGTTGAAGTAAAAGAGGAGGAGGCTAAAGACAGACAGGATAAACTAGACGGGAATAAAGCGATGGGGCCGGACTGTATTTATTCAAGTGTAACGTGCGGTCGAAACAAGCAAGCACCTATATGTTGATTTTGAATTGTGTATTGTGGCGTGGTGCTGTGTTGTTGGCCCCGTTTTAATTTTCGTTTAAGTGGTGTGTATGGCTTACTGGACCTTTGGATCATGTTTGTTTGTGTTGTTTTCTTTCACAGTACTGTTGCCGGGCCCCTTACTTCGGAAGAACACTGTCCCCTTGTGTCTCCACATAACCGCACACTTGGCCCGCAGGCGTAACGGACAGTTCGAGTGAAGACAGCCGGCTTGTATGTTACACAAGGATACTAAGACCTTTGAGTAATGTTTTACAGGAGCCTCTCACCATAGTGTTTAATCTCATCATGCAGAAGGCCGTCA
>JTDE01003721.1:11184-39188 GCA_014338405.1 Paragonimus skrjabini miyazakii | reverse complement strand
TGACATCTGCTTTAGTCTTGAAACGCTGCCCCACAGAATTAGCAGAACCGCTTACAACACTTTTCAATGGCTCCTTGTCAACCGGCCGTTTACCGAAAGGTGAGTGCAGAGGACCCAGAAAACTGTCGACCAACCGCGTTGATTTTAGTGGTCTCAAAAATAATGAAGAGCTTATTAGATATGTCTCCGGGTTAAGGTTGAACACTCCCAGCTCAACATCAAAGAACAACACAGCGTTCGTAGGACATACCAATGCGCCACAAATCTGCTGATTGCTCATTATCTTTGGACAAAGGCTGCCGACACAAGGCTGGCCATAGTATATCTTGAAGTTTCCAAAACAGTTGACAACATTCACCACTTGCTATGGAAATGTCATAATTGTGGTCTCGATAAGCGCTCATTCATGTGGCTTGAGGATTACTAACCAGCTGAACGTATGCTCAATGTCAAGATGAATGGACAGCTGTCACTATGGTGCCCTGTCAACAATGGTGTTCCGTAAAGATCCATCTTGTACTGACTACTGCCTTGGTGACGCAAAGCCACTCGCGTTGGCATACGAAAGAGACCTAGAGACCATAGTGGCAGGCAGTTTAAGTCCGTCTACAAATAGTGCAGTCATGGCTAACGAGCACAAATTACTTTGAACCTCTTAGGGAGAATCTGCGGAAACGTCCATCCTAAAGTGTTTATCATTACGTTCGCCTTCATAATGCGCCCACGCCTGAAAACGAACACACAGGTTTGTCGTCTTTATCTTAAAAAAGATGTAGTACTTGGTGAAAGTGTTTGGAGACGAGCCGTTAGAAGAATTATTAGGCCTAGGAAAGTCCCAAATCCAGAAACACTAGCAGAATTAGAACAATTCTCAAGGAACTATCGAAGCCTCAGGGGAGACCTAATTATCATCTGCAAAATACTAAACACTCCGAGTCGTCCACTGGCACAGTTCCTCCTACTGAACGAGAATGTGCGGTTAGACAAGCACTAGGTGAAACTGAGCAATGAAATAGGCAGGTTACCTCAAAGGTGGGATCCTCCAAGAAAACCCTGTATCCTGTTGTCTCGCAGGTCAGACTTTGGAGTCAGAGACTCGGGGTGGGGTCCCGCAAGTCAACCTCCTTTCGCGGCATAAACGATCGGGGAGTATCAGAAGTTATCGTTTTCCCGACAGTGACATTATTCATCTAACACAACTTCCTCCGACCATTTAACCCCCCATGTCTTCTGCCTTCCATGTGCCTTCGATCGCCAGTACAGCACCCACCACGCCAGCCCCGTAACTAAGGGGTGTGGAGGTATTCAGTGTTAACCGTACTCCCGCGCGATGTCTTCTTTACTGACATGATAAACCGCGATTTGTTTGTTTTTACATAGCTGTTTGCGCTACGGTTGTGTAAGATGTCAAATATTAACGGTCACTGAACCTCACTAGTATTTGTACGGGGCTTCCAAAGAAAGAGTTAAAGTTCAGTGATAACCTTACGGATTGCTGAGGATTTATCCGGTTTACTGTCGAGCATAGATCGCTGCACTGATTACTTTTTTTTCGTCGGAGCTACGATTCAATAGGGCCATTAACATTCTTCAAAGTCGCTTTGACCAGCATACTTTACTGCGCACAGCTACATCAAGCTACTAGCTGAAGGATGCACACTGAAACACGATGACGCGAAGGATTTGGTGGATATAGGCGAGAAGATGGAAAAGTGTTCCCCAACTCCGCACTGTGAATCCGATTTCACTTCAAATCCTGCGTCGGGATTTATTATTCCCCGATTGCCCACGCCGATACAACCCAGGTGGTTTGAGGTGGCCAGTACAATTCTGCGCGATAAACGAAAACTTTCTTTTGTTGATTTAACTCAATTATAGGATTAGGTCGCTATCTAAGTTACCTCGGTCTTTGCCCTCATGCAAGTAGCTTCAGAAATGACCACTTGTAAAGAGTTCCGTTGACGGTAATCTCAAGAGCCACTGTAAGAGTTTTAATCGGATGTGACGTCCCAAAGGTCCACTGACCCTGAATCAGAGGTTTGGTAACCGGGAGGACCCTTACATTGTATGTGACCTTTTGCGCTGGATAGTGTTAAGACCAACACAACCTGAAAGTCATATTAACAAAAAGGAAATGTCGGTACATTACTTGCACTTATGAGTCAGTGCCAAAACTCCAAAACCCCTCTGACAACATGAGGGATCTAGGACCGAAACAACACGCAAAGAAATTCTGTTCGAGTCAACCGTTTGTAACTGTTCGGTTCATGGAACCCACTGATGCAGAAACTTGCATGGAGACATCGGGAGTCGTTGCTTAGGTAAGCTGCCCCCGTTTCAAATGACAATAACACGATTACTAACGGTAGTTTTTCCGTGAAAGCATCTAAGGAATCTAAGGTACGTGCAACTCTAGGGGTGAACAGGGCATTTTATTGACTTGACGTGAAACTAATAGCCAGTTCAACTGAAGCTATTGACAGAACTCTTTCTAACCACACAGAGTTCGATCAACTAGTCAAATGCCGATAGCTTCGACTGCGGCCAAGGTATGCCTGGGAACGATATTTAATCCACTCGGCGGAACTCTGCAGTGAACAGTGAATGGTCGGCCTACGTTGACCTGATGACTGATGACCTGACTGTTGGCAGCCAAACAGACTACCTACAATGGCACTAGTGTGATCGGACATACGAAAGCAGACCAAGTAGTAGAAAAAAATTCAAGGGGTTGATAGAATGCCCATATTCATTTCATTGTTATATACAGAGGATACAGTGAATGAATCACTGACCCATCGTCTTCTTAGTTCCCTTAACAGAACTTTCAATACAGTTAGACAGGTTATTTTATTCGCCAGGTCTCCGCTGATCATTTTGAATGATAAAGTGCCGGTCCACAACTCATCTAAGATGATGTATCCGTTCGTCTGTGATTGTTCAGTAAATTACGTGGGTCGTGCGACTCAGCATTTACTCCGAAGAATCAGAGAACATCATCCAGCATGGGTCGAGGCAGATGAAAGAAAAGCAATCACGAGTGCTATTGTAAGTTATTTGGCGGACACCAATCATCAGGTCAACACAGATTGATTATTCACTGTGCTTTACAGCATTCTGCCAAATCAATCAAAATTTGTTCGCCCTCGCAATTTGGCCACAGCCCAGGTCATCGTCATTCAATCAGTTAACCCAATCTTGTGTGGGCAGAGAAAGCTTTCTTTCAATCATCCCATTAGACCTGGTCATTAGTTTACTCATCTGATCGATAGGTAAGCGTCTAATACCCAATCGACCTTCACAAACACGAAGGTGAAACAGTATGAATTTTAACCAATATCAAGTTTCTCATGTGATCGTTTATATCTTTTTGTAAAGCAGTAACAAT
Organism: Paragonimus skrjabini miyazakii; assembly: GCA_014338405.1. NCBI lineage: Eukaryota > Metazoa > Platyhelminthes > Trematoda > Plagiorchiida > Troglotrematidae > Paragonimus > Paragonimus skrjabini miyazakii. The sequence goes on along the minus strand of JTDE01003721.1, from coordinate 35,800 downwards.
CTAATGAGATTTTAACGAAAACGTGTTTGCCGCAGTTCGTGTTCTATAAAGCAGTTCTATCAATGGTGCCCGAAAGAAACTACTACGATTCAACCAACCATTCATTAATGGCCAAACTAGAGAAAACTGAACTCAAGCACATCGTAACTAAGCGCAAGCCTTACAAACGCTATGTGGACGATATTCTTTATCTTCCTCCAAATAATGATGATCCCCAGGCCATACCATGACTTCAACAAAGCACATCCGAATATAGAGTTCACTGTCGAGCTAGAAAATCAAAACAAACTCTCATTCCTACATGTTGCGTTGTTTCGTCGATCAGAAGGAACAATTCAAAGACCAATTTATAGGAAAAAGACGTGGACGGATCAATACACACATTTTCACAGTTTTGTCCCGTTGAAATAAAAAAGAACCTTGGTACGTTGTCTGTTGAACAGAGCGGAAAAAGATCTATACACAGGACAATCTCCAAGAGGAAATGAGATATATTCGAGAAACTCTCACTGGAGAGATTTACAGACAAAACTCTGCATTCCGGTACGAAACTCGAGCTCGTCCAGACAGCGGAGAAAAAGCCGGTTATCACCTTTTGAATGCGGTCGAGAGTGCCTACTCTGCAGGGACTTATCGTGTCGCTCAACACCTGCCCGGTACTGGTGCCACGCCTTAAGGATAATTTGTCCAAGTTCTCTTCGTCTCTCTGTATCTATTCTCTCGCCTGTTGTTGTCAAGCGGGTTACGTTGGGAGGACCACAAGACTGCTATCGGAGAGGATTCGTGAACACCAACCGAAATGGTAAATGGATTGAGAATAACACAACGTTATGAACAAGTTGTAATACTCTACGTTTCAACCACCTCGGGTGGCCTTCCTCAGGAGTGTTGTAATCGAAATTTCGATTACAACACTCCTGAGGAAGGCCACCCGAGGTGGTTGAAACGTAGAGTATTACAACTTGCTCATAACGTTGTGTTATTCTCAATCCATTTATCAATAACATGTTAAACACGACGCTCAAACTGTTTGACTTCATTCGTACTAAATTTGGTGCGGATATCTTACCTACCGAAATGACCTCGCAATGGTTCGAGAAGGCCTATTTCCAGGGCGATTGGCTCCCACTTACTTGACATCGGCCACCAAATAAATCCGGATGAGGCGTTCCGAGTCACCTACAAGGTTCGTTAATCCTGCTCCAGACCTGCCAGGGTGCGACTGTTATCAACGGCCGAGGCTATTGCTATCAGACTCCACAATCCCTGCATATGTGCCCAAAAACAATTCGTGCAAACCCTCCGCCTCCCCTGGCCAATCATTCCACATCCACTTGAAACCCGAACAAGCGTGAATCGCTCGACACTGATGAACGCATGTCTCATGACAGGCACGTGTAACACTCCAACACATTCACCGACACTCCCACCTCCACCTCTCATCCCCAGTAGACTGTGATTCGTACCACTCCTGGGATTTTCGATGACCAAATTGACACGTGAAAATCTTCATACATAACTTGCACTTACTCTATGTAATTGTAATAGCTTGATGAAAATTACCGAAAGCAGCTGTTTGCAAAATTGACTTCTTATGCTTTCATTAACTCATAACGGTCAGGAGCCTGATTACTGTTCATTTCAACGGTGAAGTGGAATAAACTAGAAAAAGCTCAATCGGAATATCATGAATGTGGTGCGCATGCGTTCAGTGGACATAAATCAAGTCAAACAATTCGTTCGGGTTACTCAAATAAACCTAAGTTGCTAAACCAGCTAACGGAAGCGCTGTGTACTTATCATGCATAGAAAAACATTGAAGTGCCAACATTCAAAACGGACAGAACATGCACGCATGCAGAATAAAACCGCACCTGGAGTTGTAATAGTTGAGTCCGTTGACCGTTCGACTCTTGGACGATGGTAGGAAGGGCTAGTCCGCCGGCTGTTTGGGTGACGACTTGAACTACGGGGATTGTGTTCCCATTAGCGTCGGTTAATAAGGTACCTCCTTGTCCAGCTGTTGCGCCAGAAAGGGCATCACTGCTGGATGCCTGGTGTTGTAGCAAAGAACGTTGGACAATTAAAAAAACAACTATGCAGTCTCTCCAAATAACAGTGAAACCGAAGTCCAGATCAGCATGAGAAACTGCTAGGAATAATCAAGTGAATCGAAACGGGCCGAAAATGTTAACTACATTCTGGTTAGGGCAAAACAACCGAGAACAGAGCTAACGACAACATACGAGCAGATCAAGTGCAGTAATAATTAGCTGGATGCCGATTTTGGGATGCACAAGCGCCAATACCAGTATACACATAAGATGCATCATTTTTTCGCAGCACGTATCCGTTTAATGAATCTACACATTGCCAGAAATAACGTTTGTCATACACCCCCACTGGTCGTTACTACCGCAGTATAAACAGCAAACGTCAACTTTAGAAACAATAATGAACAAAAATAAATTAACGAACGAAGTGGTTACGTAACCAAGTATAGCTATGGGCCGATGGCCACATACCTCTACGATTTCAGTTGCACGTATTTTAAGCAACAGATCCAGTTTAGCCAGTTGTTAATTAACAAAAACTACCGATGAGTACCGACTGGACACAACGGGAACAGAATAGTACCTAGTTCGTAATATCACAACCTAATGAACCTGGAAATGAACGAAGTCATTAACGTAATCTGAGCTGAAGAAAGCACTTGAAAACACAGTAAAAGGCTGCTTCAATAACTGTGATACGTCAAAATAGACAGCCCAAATCAAACAATACTGTGAGAAGTGGAACAGACTTTCTAGATAAATATGGCCTCTCATGAGATGTGTTCATCAGACAGTGTGCATGATCGATGTAACGAACGCAACCTGGTCACCGAGTGTTGGCAACGTTCCAGGTACTTAACTCGATAAGATCGGGCCTACCTGGAAATGTTGAGGTAGAAGTTGGATCTGAAATGGTTGTCCCGAAGTGGCACCGCCAGCACCAACTGGCAGCTGCAGAACGTACTGGATGGGAGCAGTAGCGGATGCGCTGGAAACAGTTGCGCTGGTGTTTGAAGCAGAATTTGTCACTGTAGACTGAGCTGTAGCCATCACACTACCAGTCGAGGGTATTGCAGTGGCGAATTGGATTGTGGGTGTATGGCCCTGTTGCAAGACTGTCGAGCCAGCAGAACTCCCGACAGCGTTTGGGTTCGAAGTTGAACCACCACCCAGAGCGATGGTGATGGTTTGCGGTTGCGATGCAGAAACATCCACAGGAACTACTTGGTTCGACGTTCGTCCATTGGTGGTTGTCACAAAGGTAACAGAAGCCGCTGCATTCTCAGCTTTAAGGTTCGAGGTGGAGGTGCCACTCGCATTAGAACCGGCAACAGATGATGGCGAAGCTTGTGCTGGCTAAAAAGTAACCATTCCCCAAAAGATATGTCTATGAAAAAACGCTATCCAAAAAAATGGTGTGGTAAAAGTATACTTCAGTAAATAAATAACCGTCTGAGAGTCGGTTCATGTATTTGACTAACTCATAGATCAGTTCGAAATGAAGTCTAAAAACTGACGAATACTTATCAGTAATACAAATGAACAGAATGATGAAATTTTATTGTAAGCTAGCTTTCTGATCCGAGAATTAAGAAAAACAGTTACAAAATGAACACTTGACAGCTGACCACAGCTTTCGCATTCAGATGGACTGTCGGCTAGCCCACACTGAAAGAAAACACTACACTCGAGTTTCACTCGTGTGGGCATTCACGGGCAGTACATATCCTAGTTCGGAAGCGAAATTACACCCCTGTCTTCATGACTGTCAAGTGAGCATATTCAACACTATTCACATAACATCCGTTACTCTGGGAGAAGCGTCAATATTAAGACAGCTTGCGAATGCGCCTATTCTCTCCCACGCTAACCACAAGTGTCACTAGATGAGTAGTGCGGTAGCCAGGATAAGCGATGCTCAACCTGACTTTCCAAACTGAAATTATGGTCGGCAGCTGCCAGCATGCATAGTAGTGTAAGATGGGCAATGCCTGCTTGCTCACTGTTGGTTAGCGGGCTTCCATGGGCAACACCCATTCACTTGAATGTGTACCAGGACGGTTGCATTACTTGCTAATCACTCATAATGTCAGTTTTGAACATAGAGGTCCACAAATACTAAAATGAAAAACAAACGCAGTATCTACCCGACGATGTCCGCGTGATTCCTCGCGCGGAACGATATCGATCAGAAAATCAAACTGATCGGTATCCCCATCACTAACGGCCATGGAGATATCGTTACGCTGCAGTGTGCGACGGCGATTGCGCTCCGTATGAATCCATGCACGCAGAGTAAGTTCCCGAATGAACAGTTCAGCAGCCTTTGCAAACAGGATAGGGGCTTCCGCACTGATCATCTGCGTAAAATACCACATAAAAACAAACAAATAAACCACTCTGAGTTTGAGAATATGCCTCAAACAAACGTTGATGTTAGTAGCAGCGAACAAGTGGAAAGGAACCAATGCGAATCAAACAGCAAACAAGTAACACGAGTGGTTAAACGGCCAACATGAAGATGACTGAGTACAACAATATGAAGTTTATAACTATCTCCTATATATGGCCAAATTTTTGGCTATTCTACCGCAATAAGAATGGAATATAGAGACAAACCTATTTATAATCCACGAAGATGACCAAGCAATGCATCTAAAAAGAGATTGGATAGCCGGTTAGTGTTCCGTTGCCTGTCACAGTTGACGTTTACCATGCAAACGTTCCACCACCAAACAAAGCGACACAGTCAAACGCCTGCCCATTGGAACCATTTCGTTTGACTACGAAACATTTGCAGTAGGATTTCCAAAGCTCCCTGAACATCTAAACCATCAACCTGAGCAATCAAATCCACCAATATTCTCAACAATGACAGCTGATTAAGAGGAGCTGTTAGCGGCTCTCTCAAAGAAGCAATGAATTAGTTTGATAGATCATATATCTAATGCAATCCATCAAGTTAGGGCCAACAGTGTCGAAAGAATGATACTATTCAGTAGCCGCATCTACGTTTTATAAAAATGCTCGAACATCTCGTGAAAATCCCAAGAGAAACGGACTAGCCACTAACTCAACAAGGTTCACACGGACCGGATACATGCAAAACAAAGTAAATTTCAGACAAGCGGACAACGGGCTAATAACACCCATAATCATGGACGTCGAGACCTTCCGTGTATTCCACTCAATTCATAGTATTTGATATGTGTCATGTAATATTGCTCTGCTTAAATTGTTCAATATATGTGCACTCTAAAAATGTCTACAGTGAGTTCATCACCTCAAGTGGTATCCGACAAAGATGTCAAGTTTCTCCTGCATATTCAGCTTTCCTGTAGATGGGAATGATAATTGCTTCAGTAACGAATCATTCTCAGACCACCGACACGGTCAACGAGTAGCTTAAGTGAGAAAGCTTGTAGTAATTAGTGGGTTTCAAATAGCCTTTAGGCAAACGACCATGACCATAACCTTTGTTGACATGTTTATTTGTTTCACCTTCTCTCCATCTGACCAATGTTTACTTATCAATTGCAGCACACTTGATTCGGTGAACCGACTACAGTATTTTATTATTACAACGCTAAGTGGTCGTCGACTATATTCCTCGGATTAACTACCTTGAATGATTGCGTTTACTTGACGCTATTTATTACAGAATCATCACGAATTGATCAAGACAGTCTTTTGACTTTGGTAGACCGAAATGTGCAACAACTCAGCCTGCTTTAAATTTTTGGATCGTACCGTAGTTTTATAAGTCAAAATGATTCAAGTAGTATGTAACTTTCGTTGACATGTTTATTTATTTCGTCTTCTCCCCCATTTGACCAATGTTTACTTATCAATTGCAGCACACTTGATTCGCTGAGTCGACTACAGTATTTTATTGTTATGACACTACGTGTCCGTGGACTATGTTCCTCGGATTAGCTATATTGAATGAACGTTTGCCCGCAGTCATTATTGCATTTGTTTGACGTTATTCATTACAGAATCATCACGAGTTGACCGGGACAGTTTTTTGACTTTGGTAGACCTCAGGTGAGCAAATTCCCGTAGAACACCTTTCATATCGATTTGTAAGCCTAACATTCGCCTACAAAATTATTTAAGATGTAAAGTCGCGACGGAGCAAATGTTAATGCCTCCGGTTTATCAGAATATTGAGGATATGACATTGAGTCTTCAACTCCACCAACAGGTATAACCCCAGCTGAAGCTGGAACTGATGAAGCTTCGCAATCAGGAGCTGGAGAAACGCATCAAACTAGAGAGAATGAAACAGTCCACATCACGTGTGCAAGTTCAAAAAGATGAAAAACCAGAACAGATTTCTAGCGACGTCCAACAAGTTAAAGCAACACTACTTACATGTGCTTCTGAAGAAGAAGTAATGGCCCGTGCTGTGGAGCAGCATCTGAATTTACCTAAGACAGAAGTTCGACGACTTGACGGCAATCTGAAATCATATTGGTCATCCATTCAGATCGCGACCAAGGGGAAGAGGACTGATAATCAAGCACGACTAACTCAATTGATTCAGTTCTGCGACTGTCTGGCTAAAACCGCCATTTAACACTGCACTGTGTTGCATGCGGACAAAGGTTATGTTCTGGCCAGCGGCGTCCCTCACAAACGTTTCCATCAAAACTACACGGTCGCCAGGTCCTTCATGGATGAGCTTTTGAATGGATCACGTCTGTTTCCTGGGGAATCGACAGCCTTGATTTACTTGGTCCAGCAAATGGGCGTCTGTGGTGCCACACTCACACAGCTGAAATACGACTCCGATCTAAATGCCAGCAGGACCATCGAGACAATTGTAAAACGACTTCCACCTCATCTTCGTTTTAAATGGGCTGAAGTAGCTGCAACGACCTCTCGCCAGAACCGTGAACCTTTATTTTTGATGTTTGTTGAGGCACGCGCGGATACAACGTGTACAAGGTATGGTGAAACAGCGTCCGACATGAAATCTGAACCTCATGGGAAAGGTAGGAATGCGAGGTATAACAGCATTAGACAAGAAGGGGAAATACATTTGACGCGAAGTGGAAGTCGGATGTCACCAATCAGTTGACTTTTTCTATCCGCTGTTCCATTTGCGGCAGTTCGCATTACCCCGATAGATGTGCCGAGTTTTTGACGAGGACTGTTATTGATAGACTAACTATAATACGAGAACGCAAGTTATGTTGCGTGTGTCTGAAAGTCAATCATACAGCAGTCAAACGCAGATGGTTGCGTCGCTACACAGTTGAAGGATTTGGTGAACGGCATCATTGTCGTGTTGCGACACGGCGGACGTAATATACACACCCGTGCGTTCACAGTGGATTCGAAGCCAATCCTAGTCGGAAGTCACCGGTAAAAGAATTGGGCCTAACTGGACAGCCAAAACGACTGAAACACAATGCTGACAATCAGTGTAGTACTTTCATTTCAACCGAAGTGGAGTTTTACATGGAGTCCGTCGATTTGAAGGCGGTCCTGCAACTGACATGGGCTTGATCAGTTAAAAGGCTACCAGAAGTAAGTCAGGTTGTTCCTACGAAGAACGAATTGCAGTCCATAGAGATGTTCAATTTTCAGACGATCAACCTCCGGAATTGACAACTTATCGAGTCAGACGTACCTGAAGCTCATTGGGCTATACAACGGGGGACCGGTAAATAGAATGAGCCATACGCAGTGCGCACGATATTGAGGTGGACGCTCATGGGACCGATAAGTCATCGACAGAACTCGGTATTTGATGTACACACCCTTCAGTTGCAAGATATACAGTGATATTGGTAGATTATACAATATGGAGTTCGTATAGTTGACCTCAGATAAAGAACGAGATATGTCCATCGAGGACCATAAGGGGCGTACAAAAACTGAACGCTCCACAATATTGATAGATGGCCACTATGAAGTCGACCTTCCATGGCGTAAAAACCCACTACTTTTGCCTGAGAATCGGTCTGCAGTGTTTCAGCGTCTTCAAACGCTCCGCGCTCGATTGCAGAGATCCGGAACTGTTGACGAACTATTCTACCGTCGTTTGTGATTATAACTGAAAAGGGTGATGCTGAGGTTGTTCCAGCTGCTGACAACGCCTTAAATAAATGGTATCTACCGCACTATCCAGTTGTTCACCCAGCCAAGCCCTACAAACTACGCACCGTTTTCGATTACGCCACGCGAAATGCAGCACATTCCCTGAACGATCGACTGTTTTCTAGACCCGACCTGTCGAATTCCTTGGCCGGTGTCCTGCTCCGGTTTAGGTTAGAAAAGGTAGCAGTGATGGCCGGCATTGAGGCCATGTTTCATCAAGTCCGGGTCCCAGAAAGGGGTCGTAACTACTTGCGATTTTTGTGGTGGCCGGGTGATATCTTGGACTAATTACGTTGCACAGCTTGCGAAGGTTAGGTCATGTATCTGATAGTTTACCGTACCGGGCATTATATACTGAGGCCACCAACAGTTGGGTAAAACCGCAACGTGGTCACGAAATATGAAGACCTTGACTGCTCAACTGAGCAAAGTAGGTAGGTGTCGCCTGTCTGGATAGGGTCCTCGTGTGCAATCAAACCACTGATTAGAGACGCTATCCGAGATGGTGGTGTGTCGCAGACAATGGCGTACCTGTATCCATACAATGTCTAGTTCTTCCGTTTAGTCTTCTTTTAATAATTTCCAAACCTCTTAGTAACGTTTTCTTCTAGGATATTCCACGTCACTGTTGAGGTGAACGGCGCCCGAGCCACAGAACCTTTTGGTCAGGCTCATGGCTGCTATGATGATGCACTTGAATGAATATCCTCAGGACTTCCGCATGCATGTACACCTGTTTGGTGTCACATCTTACCCAAGCTGCGCCAACTTTGCACTAAGACAAACCACAGCAGACAACCGCGATTACTTCCAGTTGGACGTTGTTCAGCGAGCAGAGCGATATTTCTATGTTGAAGACTGTTTATTCAGTGTATCAAATGTGGCGAAAGCGCGTAGATTGGCCAAACTGACGAGGAGGATGAGTAATAACCGACAGCTTTTGTCAGCGCTGCAAGAAAGCAATTGTAGAACCGCAACGGTACAACTAGATTTTCAAGCGCCCGAAATCCACAGGATACTCGGTCCGCTGTGGGATGTCGGAACGGACGCCTATAAATTTCAGGCCAATTCAGTGCGTAAGATACTCACTAGAAGAAGCTTGTTGTCTGTTTTTTCCATCTCCTACAACGCTTGTGCAAAATTAAGTTGAGATGGGGTGACATCGTAGATGGCGAAGTACTACAATTGTGGAACCGTTAGCTGAGTTCATTATCACCTCGGACGAATATCAATAGGGAGACGCACCGGACTCGTTGAAGTTGACGCACAGGCGGGCATTCATTTGCACGGTTACAGTGGTGCTTCGCAGCAGTAGCCTACTTACTCACGACAAATTCCCAACACATCAGACGTTTTTATATTATCGTGGCCAAAGCACGTATTACTCCCCGCCGTATGGCCAGTGTACCACGACAGGAGTTGACTTCTGCAGTCCTAGGAGTGAAATTATCGAACCAGATGCAATCCGAATTAAACATGTCGATTTCAACCACCAGATTCTGGACCGATTCTGTAACTGTCCTCCACAGTGTTTACAACGTTACGAAAAGATTCCCAACGTTTTTTGCAGACGGACTGATGACCATTCACGCCGCATCCCTTCCGGAGCAATGGCGTTGCGTCGATATGAAGCGCAATTCGGCAGACAATGTGTCGCGCGGCATCTTTGCAGACGAATGTCAGAAGATTATTCGATGGTTAAATGGCCTTATTTCCCTCTACGAAGATGAAGCTAATTGGTCTAACGTTGTGAAAGCGACGAATGTGTCGACTGAATCCTCCATCACTAACTGTAGTACCAAATGTCCCTACGAATTGAACACCTTCGTATCTAAGTTTAAATAGGTATATCTCTAGATCAAACCGCACCGCCTCTCTGCATGACTTCTAAGGTAACAGAGACATCTCCAGACCAAGAATACTATACAGGAGACAGGTCGTCTCTCTATCAGCGAACTTCAGAATGTTTCAACTGAAACAATCCAGCTGGTACCACAGCATTCGTCTCCAAAGAAGTATTTACTATGTAATGAGGGTCTCATCATCCAACAGAAGCCTGTCACATACAACAAAAATCATAAAAGCATACCGGGCATTTCTAGTCTGTTCATGCTGAACGGTCTGCTGCGTGTTGGAGAGACTGCAAAATGCTAACCTGCCCTTTTTGATTAAGCATTTTTTAATATTACCAGCGAAACACTTTGTGACCATTTTAATCGTCCAACATTCTCAAGAAGTTAGCGGTCACTTATGTCTGGAGCATGTTCCTTCAGTCTTACGCGAGAAGTCTCGCATTTTCTCTGCGAACACGCCCATAAGAGGCGTTTCGAGGAACTGCTACCAGTGCCGAAGATGGTTTGCGCCACCATATCAACAGGCCATGACATCGCTGCCGATGGATAGGATCCAGGCGGATATGGATCCTGGGGTAGATTGCTTTGGCCTTCTATATTTTAAATGGGGACGTGCCACAAAAAAGCGACTGTTGCATTTTCACTTGCTTTAGTATCAGGGCAGTTCATATTAAATTGACACATTCACTGAACACCGATTCATTTTTGTGTGCCTTCAATCAGTTCCTCGTCGAGAGAAGCTGTACGCAACGGCTATATGGCGACAACAGTACAAATTTTAGAGGACCAGAAAAGGACATTAAAGTGCTATCCCGAGCCTGGAATGAGGACAAAATCGCTAGAGTCCTTCTCGCTTGTGGCTGTGACTGGATCTTCAATCCACCGAAAGCAAGCAATCACGAGGGTGCATTAGAAAGAATTATTCGGTCTACAAATAGGAGCCTGGCGGCAACGGTATAGGAACAACTCGTCTCCGACGAAGTTCATCATACAACGCTGGTGGAAATCGACAGGATTCGTAACGGTAGACTTTTAATCAGACAGACAGATGATCAATACGCTCTCACTCCGGGTAAACTACTTTTGCCTAAAGATAACTCATCTGTGCCAACTCCGGAGGCTGTAAGCGAGAATCATTTTAACCGAAGATGGTGAAGGTTGATACGGACCTATCTGTCCACACTGCAGACAATCCAACATTCTTCAGCGGTGAGGCCCATTTTTTCGAAAGGCGACTTTGTATTATTGGTCGATGTGAATATACCCAGGAGCCATTGGCCAAAAGTGGTTGTGGCAGAAGTCACCGAAGGTGAATATGGTAAGGTAAGGGACGATATCGTACGAACAACCAGCGGGATCACTCGAAGGGATGTTTGGCACTTATGCAGACTTGAAGGAGACGTGGTGTCATTCGAGTTTGTTAACTAGCATTAGATCGTATTCGCTGTCATTCACCCTCTCCAATCCCCGGGGGAAGTGTAACTTTCGCTGACATGTTTAGTTGTTTCACCTTCTCCCCATTTGTCCAACGTTTACTTATCAATTGCAGCACACTTGAATCGCTGAGCCGACCACCGTATTTTATTATTACGACGCCAAGTGTCCGTGGACTATATTCCTCGGATTAACTACCCTGAATGTACGTTTACCCGCATTCATTATTGCATTTACTGGACGTTATTCATTACAGAATCATCACGAGTTAGTCAAGACAGTTCTTTGACTTTGATAGACCTCGGGTGCATAAATTCCGGTAGAACAACTGTCGTATCGTCGTCTACAATAGGTCTGGGTGGTATCCTACATTTCAAAAGTAAAAAGTAATCATGTGAGACTCGATAGGTCTGCCCTCGCATATATGGAAATGCACATTGGTTTGGTTGCGCAGTGATACTTTTGAATGGAAGGACGATTGAAGTGGCGACTAAGGTGTGGCGGGCGCAAACAATAATCGCGAACTCGCGTTACTTATGAAACGTCATGAAACAGACGGGCACCTAGTTCTTCCTCATATGTGCCTGAGGCACATGAAAAGCTTCAATCAAGGTTTTGTATGTTTGGGCACTGCACACACCGGTTGGAACAAGAGAATAATCGATGCTGAAATCGGGCGGAGAATGTCGCGCAAAAAAACATCAGCAACAAACCGATCTCGAATCTACTTCAGGTTCGTCGGTTGCAATTTACTGTTATACACCTTCGTATACAGACCGCAGATGCAGGTGAAGGCTAGAAAATGTGTCCATCCCATGAGCAGACGTGAAGTAACGAAGAAGACCGTGGGTTAATCTAGGGGAAACGCATTTCTGAGAAGGTTAAATGTGCGCCCATATATATAGCAATTTGCCACTGCTGAATGGAACCTCACAAACATACACCGATGATGTTATAAAATACACCTGCAAGCTCAATAACCGGCTCGGAGAACAAACACGGGCCGTCAACAAATTAACAGCAGCGAACCCGCATGTGGGCGCGTCATAAGTAAAACTCCAGAATAAAACAATCATTTTAACAACCCATGCGCACCTGAATCCGAGAAATTTTTGCACAACGTCTCAAAACAAACCCTAATGATACATGACACGTAGCGTTCCGACGACAAAACGTAACAAAAAAATTTCTAACAGGCAAAATTACCATTGATTTGATATCATCATCTAACTTCATGATTTTTTTTATCCGGGCAAGTGGAAGGTCTTGCGTTTTAAAAGCAGAGTGATCACATTTGAGGTTGTCTATTTCAAGTCTTATAGTTTCCCAGTACGAAAGCATCTGCGCTTGGCAGTCAGATAACTGATCGACCGCATAATCCATTGCACTGTAAAGCAAACGGTAGATAGTATTACGATATGCTGACGACAAGCAATGAATATAGCTACCGCTTAGATGATACGTCACAAACGTTCAGCTCACTTTGGAACCAGGCCTAGTTATATCACTATTGTTTACTGTCATTCCTACGACTACGACAATATTGATAGAACGTATATACACGGACATCCCGTTTGAAATGAACCCAGAGGATTGGGGCAACAATTGACTCTAACAGCAGCCAATGAAAAGACAGAACGAAACAAAAGGCAAACATAACGAATAAGGCAAGAATAGCGGCGAGGAAGAAGCAATGTGCTAATACAAACAAGAACGTTCGAGAGCTATTGTAATCTGGATGACTGCTAACATTATCTCCTATGAACTAACGAGCATATGTACGCGGGAAAGGATGTTGTGTCGAACAGCACCGGCACTTCGAACAAATGTCACGATCAAATATCCTAAACCCGGACCGATTGTGAACGACTCACAAATTACGATGCGGCAAGACAGGACAACAGGAGAGACAAAGACAGCAGTTTACCAATAACACATGTATTTACGTGGACCTTCTACCTTACAATACGACTGCATTTACATAGGATTGTGACCTGGTCTATACAGAATGCAGTTCCCACCTTTAAAGTGTAAAATGCTACTGGAAAACTGGGACACTCCCATTCCTACACCGCGGATAAACCGCCCGAGCCTGTGAACATTTTCACACAATTGGGTAGCACTATCTCGTCAGCTTGTAGTATTGCTAATGAGACATCAGCGAGGATTGCAAAGGCACACGTTGTGTTTGTCAACCGCCGTCATCTGCGGCGTCCAAAAGACGTTCGTTGTAGCCGAAAGAAAGGGTATATAATGCTTGAAAACGCTCTGTTCTGCCCTATGGTCCGGAAACGTCGAATGTTCGCAAGGAAGATATGAACAGACCTGCTGCGTTTAACCATCGTTGTCTCCGCCGACTAGCTCACATTAAGTGGACTGATCGCGTGAACAACACGGCCGTTCGACTGCATGTATTCCGGAACGTTCGGCATGCGCAATCAATTATTCAACCACTCACGCCGCACAACCTCTGATGGTTGAGTCACGTACGCCGTATGTTATCTAATCGTTTACAATAAAGCGGATTGTATACTGAGACCGTCAACAATTGGGCAAAACCGTGTGGTGGATAAACAACAAAGTGGTCATGAAAAATGAAGACCCTGACTATTCCATTGTGCAAAGTGGGTAAGTGTTGCCTGCTAGGCTGGGGTTCTCGCGATCACGAAAATCGCTGGTTAGAAACGCTATCCGAGATGACGGTATGCCCCAGTCAATGGCGTGCCTGCATCCATATCATCTCTAATTCTTCCACCTAATCTATTATTATCATGATTATTATTACTATTATTATTGCCCCATAACTTTTCCAGAGACATTTCTTCTACGATATCCCACGTCACTGTTGAAGTGAGCGACGCACCGAGCAACAGTACCTACTTGTCAGGCTCATGACTGTTATGACGATGGTGCCTGCCAACAGCAGTGTTCGTTTTCTAAAAGAGGGCCCGACTTCTACGTGACAACCGCAGAGGCAACAGGAGTTAATCCACTTAGTCTTACTTCTGGTCTGTGAATAAACGGGACTGTGGTAAGCTGATCGCATTTCACACTGCGATGGATGACGGATCATCTTCGCTCTTATTTGCAACCAGCGGTTGTGGTTTCTCTAGACCTAACGGCCGCCTTTGATTCGGTTGCCCGTCAGCTGTTCTGGAACAGTTTCCTTTTCAACGCAGTTCTACAAGGATAAGCTGTTCTGTCATGACGACTGTGAGCTCCTTCTGCAAGCAGAGTGAGAAATTATGGACAATTGTCTCGAGTGTTCGTTACTACTAACGGTGTCCACCAGAGATGTCCGACCTCTCTCATCCCGTTCAGCTCTATCATAAGTGAAATTGTAGGGGACACATTTTAGGAATGGATAAATATTAGTGGTCAACATCTTCTTGGTAGTGAGTTGTCCGACAAGGAATATATGTGGATGATACTGTCTTGACCATCACCTTTATCATCACCACAGACAGCAACACATCAGTGGTTCACAGTGATCTTCCATCTAGCCTATTATTATTACCCTATAACCTTTCCAGCGACATTTCCTCCAGAATATTCCAAGTCACTGTTGAAATGAGCGCCGCCTCGAGCCACAGTGCCCTCTGATCAGGCTCATGGCTGCTGTGATTATGATGATGAAGTTTGCATCTCATGAATGGCATGATGTACGTCAAACTTAACATCAGATTCTCTTTCTGAGAGTTAAGATTGCTCCACTGTCAACACCTCCCTTTTGAGTAGGTTGGTCGTACGATCGAAGTCTGGGATAGTTCTCCATAGGCGTTCTCCGCGTTCGATTTGCCCAGCGCCTGGGATGAAAGAGGATCCACGATAATACTGAGTGGCGTGGCGAGTTCAGGTTGTTGCAGACCAAACGTTACAAGGAGAAATGCCAGTGCAAATCAGTCCCCCATTGCGTACGGTCGGGGACCTCTGTGAGTTGTAATTGATTAGCGTGACGCACCCAGAAGTCCCCCCAGTTGGACCTTGTGAATGACGTCTCTAAGCTGTTTCCGAATTCGATCAATGGCCAATTTGACTGAATGGAACGATGAGCGAGGTAAAATGAGGGTCAGGGAGCATCTGGTGGAATTTCTCCATTGTAATAATGACCGTAAGAATTTCTTTCTCAAATTAGCCGTAGTCCTCCTCTGCTGCATTGGAGGAGTGGCGGCATAGGCAATCGCCCTTTGACAGCCACTGGGGAAAATTTGAGATCACAGCCCCCACTCCATAGTTGAATGCACCTGACGCGGTCGCAATCTCGAGGCAGGGATCACTCGGCATTCCGTGCCCAGATTTGATCAATGACCAACAGCCGGTTTATGGATGCTCGAACGCGATATATCTCAAGAATGAAGACGCCGTAATGGGTGAGACCTAAAAAAGGACGAGGGGTTGTTACGTCGGGGGGTAGGGGCATCTGGATAATTATGATAATACTGTCAAGATCAGGGCGAGGGCCGTTGTAATCGGAGATAAGCCCCAGGTATTTGTTTGAAAGCATAAAGAACTGACGTTTCTCCTGCTGATCCGACTGGGTACCTGATCTAAACGCTTCATTAGCTCGGCTTCATTGGCGCCTGAAAAGGTTGTCAGCATAGTATCCATTATCCGTTGGAAGACCGCAGGTAGTCTTAATGCCACATGGCAAACGCGTTTGCTAGGACAGCCCATGACGAGTATTAATCATCAGCAACTTTAAGGAGCACGGTGCGACGTCAACCTGCAGATAAGCGTCATCCACGCCCAGTTTGCCAAAGTAGCGCCTACTGTTCGATTTGGTGTAATCTTTTGCCACAAGGAGTAGATATTGACAATAATCCAACGCGGCGTTAAGATCAGTGGAGAAACTAATACAAATTCATAGTTTTTTGTTTAGTTTCCTCACGACAATCGGCATGGTCCAGTAGTAGTTTACCAGTTAGATAACTCTGGCTTGCTGTAGACGATCTAATTCCTGGTCAAAGACTATCCGTATCGCATAAAGAGCCGGTCGTTCGGGTCGGAAAACAAGTCTCACATCGAGCCTCCGATTTAGGGAGGCCTGTATCATCGTTCAGCAACCGAGACTAACTTAGAAGACTGCTGCGAACTTCTACTGGAGTGCTTGTACATGTTGAGGGGATACTAAGTGTGGTACACTACAACCACCATAAAAAAAACAGACATGCTAAGGTAAAACTCGTCCAGCGAATGATGCGTCAGTCCAAGACCAACGATCCAGTCCAGACCAAGCCGACCCACGTTCGGTTGGTTGACCAGGTATCACGTTGCCTCGAACAGCTTGTCGTGAAAAGAACAAGTACATGGAAGTTTGTCAGTGTGGCGTAAAATGTCACCGGATGCATTCTGAGTCTCCTTGTTTGCAATTTGTACCGCTGGTTCGTTGATGAGCTTCTAGGCAAGCCTAGTAAAAAGCGTAACGTTCAGTGCTGTGGCAAGTTGCAACTGCACCGGTGTAACATTTATGTAAATGGTGACAGTTTCGATGGTTGGCAAGATCGACCTGGAACGTAGCCGAAATGGAGACCAACTTTGCAAAGTGCTTTATGATCACTCGCTTGGTCTGAGAGGTATGCGGTTTGTTGGGCGTGGATTGTATGATGGACTGGTCTTTTCTGTGGCTAAAATGATAGCACTTCTGATCGATGTGCGGTTTGAACTGGCGAACATGATCACAGCGCTAATCCCCACAGTCTCAACAAGCAGTACGCAGTCAATCCGAGGCCATACCTCTTAGGCAGCGATGCGTGGCTGATGGCGTCAAATGGATAACAGTACGTACGGTGTTGGGGGCTAATGATGGGAGTTTACGTCCCATCATTACCATATCGCTGCGTTGACATTCTGATGTCAGTATGCGCAGATGGATAACAAGATTTTGTTCCAGACTAGTGAGAAAGCAGGTTCGGACGTGCGCCCAAGTGAATATTTGGGAGCACACACGAACACGAAGCAAATGGATTGATTTTCCGCCACGGGTCTGAGCTTGGACCGCTCCTATTCACGGTTGCTGCTATCGGCTAACGTCGTATAATCTGCTTCCTTGTTCTGTACATTTTTTGGATACTGGTACACTGTGCTGAATAAGAACGACTGCTTGCCAAATATATCGATCAGCACCAACACAGTCTTGATCAATGTACAAACGTGAGTGTAATTCGGTAAGATAAATTCGAAGTACTTCTATTCACGATCGTCCAGCTTCCAGACGAAGAGTGTGATCTTCCAAATGTACAAGTCAAGTTCGACTATGAATGCGTTCCCTCATGGTTTGCATTACGATGTAAGGGTAACGTGTGAAATCGGGTCGAGTTGGCAGCCATTCAGATCCGCCACATAGGAATACGAGCTTAATTAACTCACCATTGCCTCGTTTATGTTATGGATGTGATAAACCTAACCCTCAGAACAGAAAACTCAAGTCAGATTTGACGTAACTTATGGGATCTGGGTAACTGTTCACGTTTTCACCTGCCACTTAAGGTCACAATATTGCATAAATATTACCGTATTCTCACTGATTTTGTCAGGTCAAACATTCAGATGAATACAAGCGTTAATGGTAAACTTCTGTCTTCGTATTCGCTGTTGTCTTGTTTTGCTATGTCGCAATTTGTGGGTCGTGCACAATCGATCGAAATTTAGAACATTCGGTCGTGACATTTGTTTGAAGTGTCGTTGCTCTAGGACACACCAATTTAACCTATCCCAGATAGAATTTTTGATTGTCCACAATATTGCAGCTCCTTTTAGCGACTGTCTCGTAATGACGGATGAGATAAGTGGGACAGCCAAATGACTGAGTTATATGCCACGGCGTTCATCATGCTGTGTGCATAACAGAAGCATTTCAAGAATCCACCAGACGACATGTGGACATAGTAACTGCCATTCAAGAAAGGTTGCGGTTGTATAACTATCACAGGGAGATCACTAGTGTTTCGGATCATCAGATCTACTTGCAAAGTGTAAGGTGGAATGCCAAAAGCTTCTAGAAATGTGATGTGGCTCAGTGGCCAATAGCAGAAGCTGTGCAACAGCTGAGGTACTCGCGAAGAGGTTCCTGGCACTGAGTTGTCCGACAAGGAATGTGTGGATGACACTGTAATGTCTATCAATTTTATCATCATCATAGACGGCAACACATCAGTGGTTCACACTAATGCTTAACTGCCACACAATCACGAAAGGGAAAAAGAAAAACCTATATGAGAAGAGAGTAAAAACAAGGAAGTGAGAATGGACCTAACCACTAAAAAAACACGCCTACATTCAAACGTGCAAAATCGAGGTGCCTACACCCTAAGAAACGAACAACCGAGCTGTAAGTGAAAGTAAGGCGTCATCAGCAAGACAAGTTCCTTACGGGTTTCACTGCCCCGCGTCATTAAATGCACTCACTTCACAGACAACTCGGACAAACAACGACAACATTCACGCCACTGAGCTCGGTTGGCCACCATCCCACCTAACGTCTCAAGCCACCGACTCTGTGAGTCGCGAGGGCTCCAGCCCGGGAGATCAGCCCGATCTACCGTGGCCAACCCCTTTGTGAACGATTTCATTCCTCTACGCCAAGTCATCATCTGTCCACCTCGCACCTTACGCCAGTCGGCCGAAGCGTCGGCAAACAGTGCTCGCTGTAGTAAACGATTGGTTGGCATTCTTAGTACATGACCTAACCATCTAAGTCTGTGCAAATGTAGTGACTGAACAAAAGAACCCATCTGACAGTCAATGCCGAACACTCGCTTCCTAACCTCCTCGTTGCTTACTCGTTGGTGTCACCCAATGCGAGCGGTCGTACGCAGACGTCAGTTTTCAAATACTTCAAGACGGTTCAGGTCTTCTACCCTGAGTGGCCAGGTTTCGCTGTCGTATAATGATACAGCTCTCACTGTTGTCTGATATACGCAACGCTAAAGCTTCAGAAAGATACCTCTCTGTTGCCATAGATGCCACAGATTAGTAAAAACCACCCTAACCTTGGAAACATGCGTCGCTATTTCGTTCTCTACAGTTCCGCCGCCGCCGCTGATGCAAATTCCAGGTATACAAACCAGTCAACAGCCTCCATGGCCTCATTATCTAACATTAAATCTATGTAATCACAGCAATCTTGCAAAAGCACTTTGCATACTATAAAACCCAAATAATACAGTAAGTTCAAGTACAATTTGCACAAGACGAATTGGCTGTTGTCAATCGAGTGTCCAGAATATTTGCACCGGAATGCCACAGAACAGCACCCAGAGCTGCGACTGTCCCACTCTCATCATCATCATCATAACAGCCATGAGCTTGACCAAAAGGTACTGTGGCTCGGGCTGCTGTTCACCTCAACAGTGACGTGGAATATCATAGAAGAAGGCGTTACTAAGAAGGTTGAAAATTATTAAAACAAGACTAAGCGGAAGAACTAGAAATGGTATGGATACAGGCACGCCATTGACTGCGACACATCGCCATCTCGGATAGCGTCTCTAATCAGCGGTTTGAGTGATCACGAGGACCCTATCCAGACAGGCGACACCTACCCACTTTGCTCAATGGAGCAGTCAAGGTCTTCGTCTTCATATTTTGTGACCACGTTGTTGCTTGACCACCACGTGGTTTGACCCAACTGTTGGTGGCCTCCGTAATTTATGTAGACGAGAAAAATGAGGGAGGGGAGAATGAAAGAAAAATAATCGCAACCCCAATGGCTGTTTAGACACATGATACTTGGCGTAAGCTTTCTTCACACTACAAGGGACCTCAACTATGATAGACAAGACCGACAGGTAGTGGTATACTCCACGGAGGAGGCATCAGAGAACCCCTTAGTTACACCTCCAACTCCATCCCCTATTTAACCGGATCACCAGAATAGCACACTTCCGTAGATATGCTGCCACAGACGCATTTGGTCCTCATCTCCCCCTAACAGTGCAGGCATTCTACCAACTGGGGAGGCTTTTTCTAGACAGCAAGTAACTCTATCAACCTGTTACCCCATAACAAAAACCTGTAAAAAATAGCACTAAAAAAGAACTGGTCACCTGCAATTCACACTGTTATAAACGGACCTTCATGGGCCTGATTCTATCTCTGGCACAAACCAAGATCCACCAATCATAACCAATTTTACTCTGTACCCCTTTTTTGTTTTCACGACGGCACCTAGTTGGGGTTTTATCTTTTGATTCCGTGTGTAGCGTTTCTGGGACTAAACGAATTTTTTTGGGTCACGTTGGTTTGACCTCTTCGTCACACCAGTAGATGGCCTGAGACTCAGGAGTGAGGTGGAGTGTAGCAAATTAGAACAGAACTGCTTCAAACCCACAACCCCTGAATAGACAGCGATGTGGGACTGAATGCAGATTGCTCTAGTTGCCACCCGTGGTATCACCGCTCCTGGTCTGCAGGCGATGATGTTTAAACGCTTTAGCAGTTTGGTCTCTGATCGAAGGTCCCTAATTTGTGCCGAGCAGACATCCCAACCATATGAAAGCACCGCGGCATGTGAGACCGGAAAAGGGGGAAGTGTGCATGGACTTGAAAGGCTCACAGGTTGATAGGTTACCATTTTGAGAAATGCATTAATACCATCACCCAGAAACCACTGGGGTGATGCCATCCGACCAACCACCATTCTCAACCTGAAAGACCTATACACCCCACACCATACATTACAATGGAGGGCTTGACCATATACGTCTGTGTTACATTACCTACGGTATGTGAGTATGCTTACACGGCCACTCTGTCACAGATGTAACCTGGAACACTGACTCCAAGATAAAAACGAGCCCTTACGCTGCCACATTCCTGTATGCTACCACTACCTGTCAAGTCTTGTCTGCTATGTTAAAGAAGATCTGGAAAGATCTCCTGCCACACTTTATCCAACCGCATTTTGAATGAGATCACACTATCGCTATGTATTACTTCATCTGGGAGCTTGTTCCACACATTCACTATCCGGTTGCTGAAAAAGTTTGCTCCTACGTCTAAACGAGCCCTGCTTCTCTTCAGTCCGAGACTGTGACCTCTGGTGATGGCTTCTTGACCCATTTGTGCAAACAAGTCTGTGGACTTTACGCCACTTATGCCTATCAGTATTCTGAAGGTTTCGATAAGATCACCTCACAGTCTCCTCCTTTCCATGGAGTACAATCCGAGCTCCTTTAAACGGTCATGATAAGGTTTACCTTTAAATCCTATAATCATTCGGGTGGTGAGTTTTTGCCCTCTCTCAATGCGCTGAATATCTTTACGCAGGTAGGGAGCCCACGCCTGAACGCAGTACTCCAGGTGAGGTCGAACAATGGCTTTGTATAACGGCAGGAATACTTCCGGTTGCTTGTTAGACAAAACTCACATGTCTAAACAGTTCATTGCGGGCTTTGTGTGCAGCCGCTGCATACTGGGCTGTAGGTTTGAAGTCGCTTTTGATCAATACTCTCAGGTCTCGGGCCTTTTCTCCACATTCAATGGTGAAAGAACCCTGGGGACCGGGTACTTCCAGGGGTTCAGAGCCTCCACTTACCATTTGGCACTTGGCGGCATTCAATGGAAGGTCCCATTTAAGAGACCACTCTGCTACTGCCTTCAGATCCTGCGTTAATGCGGCACGATTTGTAGACCCTGCTATCTTAACATCATCTGCGAATACGAAGCACGGATTGCTAAGTTCACTGACTAGATCGTTTGTGAACAGCAGGAACAGGAGAGGACCCAAAACGGATCCATGAGGTAGGCCACTATGGGCTGTGCCTACCTCAGAGAATCCGCTTCCAACCTTTACTTTAAAAACCCTGTTGTGTACAAAATTCTCTACCCAGTCAATCACTAGGTTGGAGATACCAAACCACTTCATTTTGTGGATGAGATTACGGTGATTTACTGAATCGAAGGCTTTGCTGAAATCCAAGTAGCGAACCTCGACTTTCCGGTCTTCGTCCAATTGTCTCGTGACCTCATCCATGAAGTACAAAAGGTTGGGTATACATTTCTCTTTCTTAAAACCGTGTTGTGCAATGCGAAGAAGATTGTTTTCAACAAGATACGTCGAAACTTTGTCCCTAATTAGCCGTTCCAGACATTTTTCAACTATACTCGTCAGACTTACTGGTCTGTAATTATTTCGCTTGTCTCGCGAGCCTCCCTTGTGAATAGCGACCACCGTGGTTACGCGCCACTCACCTGGGATTTTTCCTTTCTTTAGGGTAGTCGTAAACAGGTTCCCTAGTGGATGCTGAAGAACTCCCGCTAATGGTTAAACAATGCCCGGATGGATGCCATAAGCTCCTTCGGATTTTAAGGGCTTAAGAGAGCCTACGACCTCTACAACTTCTTCCTCGGCGAGAACTATATTGTTCATTATGCTGTGAGGTCTGGACTCTATCAATGTTAGCAGAATCTTGCCCTCATCCCTCCTGTGGACCCCCTGGAAAAATTTGCGGAGGAGGTTGGCTTTCTCTGTTACATCGGTGGCTAGTTTACCCTCCTCTGTCAACAGGGCTCCTACTCCTTGCCTGCAGGCTCCCTTGGATTGAACATACCAGTAAAAGTGCTTCGCAGCTTTTTTTGCCTTGCGCGCAAGGCCTGCTTCAAAGTGGTATTTTGCCAGGCGCTGGGCCTTGCAGGCTGCATTTCTACAAGTTTTATACTTTAGCCAGTTGCGATGGCTTTTTTTCTTGTATTCCCTCCAACATTTGTTTCTGCTGAGAAGCGCTCTACGCACCGTTTGTCTCCACCAGGGCGGACGATTTCGAGCTCTTCTTGGTACTAGGGGTGCAAACTGGTCCATTAGTACTATAAGCCCTTCTTTGATGACTTTCTAGAGAAGCGTTTTCCCCTTCAGGAGCCCAGCACATGCCCCGTGCCGCTTCCAAGAGCCGTGCGACATCCACTCGACCAAAATTGCGAACACATTTTTTCAGGAGAGGCTTTTTTGTCGCACGGACTTCGAAACTCAGAACACAATGATCGTTCTTCCCAAGCGGAGCCTCACTTTCCAAGTTTACAATACCCTGCTCATATCGAGTAACTAGTAGATCCAACACGGATGGTGCGTGCCCGTGCCGGAACCGAGTAGGCCCCTGAAAATGTTGACTTAACGAATTAGAGTGCAACCAGTTCAGGAATATCCGTCCTGACCGTTTCATGGTCCCAAGAGATGTTCGGGAGGTTGAAGTCTCCAGCTACCACCATGTTCGCCGAATCACTAGATAGAGCGTTTAAGACATTTAGCGAAAACTTATCCTCGTCACTGCCAGCCAGTGATCCCCTATAGGCGCTGAAAGTTAGCAATCTCCTGTTATCCTCCTGAATGTAGCAGGAAACTGCCCGTATGTTCGGGGTGTCAAGTGAGCAGGGGGTCTCCCACTGCTTGTACTGAGTGCTTATCAGCAGCAAGACACCACCACCCGCGCGCCCATCCGTGCGGTCCTGTTTGTAAACGGAAAAGTCCTCTGGAAGGCAGTTCCCCAAAGCTACTTCCGGTTTTAGCCATGTTACAACCATAGCTATGATATCGAAACCCTTAATACGTTCCTTTAGCTACCCCACTTGTTGCTAATGCTGCAGGCATTTGTATATCAAAACTGGAGGTTCTTTCCATGCAGCATTTGCACGGATATCTTTACTGTGTCAGAACTCCCCTCGGGTCCTCCGCCAGAGGTGACTGCCCGTTTTTTAGTAGCTCTTCTGTCCAACACTAGAACGTTTGGCCCCACTACTTCCTTGAGCTTTTCAACTCCTTCGACCACAGCAACCCTAACGTTTTCCTTTGGCTCCGTATCCCTTTCCTTCTGCATTGTCATCGTCATTGGTCGGGCGATATCCTCAGCAGCAACCTGACTAGCAGATTGCTTGACTTCCCTTTAAGGGCTTATGTGCAGGACAACCACTTTTCCGTGGGGTTTGGCCTTAGTTGTTGTTAGGGCGCCCCAACATGTGACCGGCCCAAGGACGCCTCCGTCGTGAAAGCGAAGAAAAAAATCACTCGACTCAGTCCGAACCAGCAGAACTGTTCAAAATCGGTTGAGACTTTTTTATACCGCTATACACATGTGTGGTCCTAACTGTTTCTCTTGATGGGGGGGGGTGTGTTCATGACGTGCCTTATAAATAACTTGTACTTGTCGTCCTACCCCGCACACGTTTTGTGGCGGA
>JTDE01003721.1:0-10723 GCA_014338405.1 Paragonimus skrjabini miyazakii | reverse complement strand
ATACTCAGATGTTTGGTTCTACTCCTTGAGCATCTCCGCTTTCTGGTAGACGGGGGATACTTTACTAAAACATGGGTGTTAACGGTATCAAAGATTTCCACAACCACAAGCTGCTGGTGACCATTTAGTCTGAGTGTGGTGATGGAGCCAGGCTATTCAACTCTTCTCAGCTGTCTTCATCCCTGCAAAAGTTGCCTTGTGATAGGTTTTTAGACTCGTATCCTGGAGAATATATCGCCTAGTTCTGTGAAGATAACTGAATTCAACTATTCGATGATCACCATGATCCAGTGTAGCTGCGGTATTTATAGTGTCTATCATGTCAACCACGTTGATAAGACAATGGTCAAGACAAAAGGGCGCTCGATCCATCGATCACCTCGTTCGGTCCTGGAAATGCTGGAATAGTCCAGCTCCCACTAGTGTCGCGAGAAAATCTCAAGCGGAGGAAGACTGCAGTAGTGTGTAAATGTTTCATAGAATCCGGCTCCAGGTGATTAAAATTTCCCACTATTAATGTTTGAGTTCAACCTAAAAAGGTGTGCTTTGATATCCTCATCCTGTGTTTGAGAAAGGTGCCTGTGTCTTGGCTTAGCTTTCTCAGTATATCTGTATAACCGACACATACTAATGTAGTCTTCTAATCTATTTAGAATGATCTATTATTTAGCAACCGGAAATCCGTTCAACAATGTTAGCAAATCCTGCAGATACAAGTTGCTGCGATAGGTTGACTCACTACAGCGTGGAACATTATATTTCTGCCTGCTTTAGGTCAAACTGGTTCCTCTTTGTTTTGTTACCACATCTAAACTATGTACACTGTACAACCGCCACACTGTATTACAGATTATTTTGCTGCATAACGTCGGAGCGTGCACGTTTATCACGTCTAACTGGTCGTAGTCATTGTGTCATAATAATAACGCTTTCTGTCCTTTTTGTTCATATTGAGCTAATAAATATGTGCGAATGACCATGGCAGCACCACTGCCATGGACAAGCATTTTGTTCTTCACCAAACGCGTGCGCATGTGATGGGTGAATAAAATATGCTTTAAACCGGTCATCGTGGAGACTGTCCGTGGTCTCAACTTGTCACGGTGTCCAACCGTAGATCAACCTGTTTTAGTTGTATGTATTGTACCACTCACGTTTGATTGTAGCTTTCGCATTCAGGTGTATCAACTGTAACGCTTGAATTTACTTGAAGTTTGTACTGACGTGGCTTTCGAATGAATATGTTTTGAAAAAAATCAGCGACGTACTTGATTGGAATGCGTTTATAGCCGTGGGTACAAGTGAATAGATTACTCTTGATGTTTAAAAAGATGCAACGTCGTATGTTGATCTTCGTCGCGTGTTTGAAGCAATGTTATCCTCCACTGGGGCAACATCCCACGTTATAAGAATCGGGATCCTTCTCCGCGGAACAAATTGATCAGTACACAGCTCCGTTCTGGACTCTTGAATACACTCGCTCGATCAGTATGCTAATGTGCTGGTATCTGCTGTTTCACAACGGGGTGAGATGTCTGTAGACGAAAACGGAGTAACCCGACTCTAATTCCCCTAGGCTCACCTCTCAGGAATGTGCTAAAACGTCACACTAGCATCCTACGAGCTTTTTGGGAGGCATGCGTGTTTTCCCGCGAGTGACTCTCAGCATGACGGCTGGGGACGATCGTGGAAACCGGAGAAGTACACGATTATAGTAACGGTGGGGATCACTGACAGTTTATTTTCTTCGTCCTATTTTCACCCAGTATTTTCAAGGAACTGACGACTTCTCTGATACAGGCATGGCTGAAAGTACCAGTGAGCATTGATTGGATGTAGCAGTCGAGTATGGGAGCATGTCAGTTGTTACCCCCACCTATTTTTTGGCATTAGTGACGGCGGTTCGATCTACAATACCCGCGGCTTCAAGCTAGAAATAGTAATCGGGCTTTTCATCAGTTATATAAGCAGGTACGACCAACAACTTAACCTCAGCTTAGATTCGAACCACTGCATCTCAGTGAAAATGAACGGTAAGGTTTCATTCCTGCAATGCTTCTATTATTCCTGATTCGTGGTTGTGTTAACTGTCAACCTGGAGTTACTGTGGTTCTGTTCGAAAAAAACAGTTCATTTGATGTCAACCCGTCTCGTCAACTTGCTAGGAATACTTAATCTGACCAGGAAGGCATCCTATTATTGCTTTTCCGATAGCCCTTTATTGAAAGCTTACTATGGAGCTTGAGCTGTTGATCTTAACAAAGTCTCAGCATATCAGCAAATCAGGAAACCTTTTTGTGGGTGGTTCATAAAACTAGTCACGGAGTGATTGGTACTTATCAAGTCCTATCCAAATCCGTGTGACAGCCACAGTTGTATCACTCTTGTCTGTCACCTCCAAGTTGTTGGTTTGATGATGCATCGGCTTACCGAACCGAAGTGAAGCCGGAGTGATGATTCCCACTCAGTCGCAGATGCACCGATCACAGTTTCATTCGCGCCTTTTTTGTGTAACTGAGATTATGCAATCCTAGAATGTTCAGCTAACCATGCCCAGTGTGGCGGGTTTATATCTGAACTATCCAGAATTCATTTCCGTAGCGCGTCATCCGAAATGAAAACAGGCGTCTGATTGATGTTCAAGGCTTGTTATGTTTAGCTTAATATCGTTTTCATTCGGACCTTCATTGATCGCATCTGAAACTGGTCAAGTAGATTATGGCGTCAGAGTTGGGCTTCTGATCTCTGTTGAAGGTGCCATCATTCTCCATAACTTTCATTGTAGTCATACTGCCCCTAACATCGTTTGCGAAAAACAATTAATGCTCGCGTGTCAACCGCCAGCTAGTCGATTCTAACTGCTGCTGTCCATCGTTTGTCCAACAATGTATGTTGCGATACAATCACATTAATATTTCAGACTGATGAGTAATCGGGGACTTGGTTAATTTTAGGTTGAACATCACTCGCATTTGTTCGCAGCCTTTGCATTTAAATAGACTTTCCAGCCAGCCTCATGTCGAGACGACCGGGCAGCATGATCAGTACTGACGGGCGAAAGTGATTGGACGTTCAGATATGATAATTCGGACGTGCCTGATGTGAGGTCAGTGGCGCAGTGGTCAACACAGTTGCCTTATGGAAGCATAGCCGGGGTTTTAATCCTAGCCGTGGCAAGAATGTACACTACCGACGGGCTCCAACAAGGGTGAAACTCGAGTTTAGTACTTCTTTTCGAAAGTGGTTGACTGGAACTTCTATCTGTGTGCAAAGGCTGCGGTCAAATGTGAATTATGTTCAGCTTTAAATCAGTGTTCGTGGCCTTCCTGGTGCATTGCTTGTTACGTTACCTAGGTGAGTTCTTCCAAATGCTTACGTTGTAATCATATGATTCACACCGCTCAACGCTTAACATACACTTGTTCTTTTATACACCCGTCAGATGTCCGATGGTTCCACTGGTGTAAGTGCTGTTGTTGATTTGTAGTTTAGGAATTGATTGTGCATGTCATATTCTCTCCGTGGAGATCCCCTGGAATGTTCGCTTTCATTACCTCTTCCTTTCTCACGAACGTCGCTAGTTAAAACACTGCATGCGCCTACCTTCGTAATTCATTTATCCACAAATGGTCATGTAAAGCTTCTTGTCTTGGTGTAGTGATCGATGTTTCTCTTTCTTTTGTATTTTTTTCATTCGTTGTGCGCGTCTCGTCGTCAATGCGCTCTAGAACTCCAAGGTCGCAAGACAATGAAAACGTGTTTGTGTGCTTACGTCATGTGCCTTTGACATGTTAGCGCAAAGTTCGTTGGCTTGATGGTATCCGTCCTCCGTCTTCTGGATCATTCTTTGTCCTATTTCTCAATTTTACCGGATTTTTCTCGTCAACCATCGTTCTGTCCTTTCGTGAAACATTTTTGCATGGATGATTGTCCACTGTTCAAAACTCCCATTTCGTTGTATATCTTGATTATTACCAATTTGGTATTTATATTTTTCCTGCAGTACTATTTCCCCGTGTATAAACATAAACGTTGTCATCCTGCACGCCCCGAAGATTTTCTACTTGCAAGTCATCGCACACCGTTACCCATTGTTGTACGCCTAATGCGTGTATTCACTGTGTAACGTCTGCGTGTTGGTTATCGCACTTCTGAAAGCACGCACTTATGTCCAATTCAATTGGACTTCTTTTCTCCCCTCATTTATGTTGACAAATTCCATCTGCTGTCTGTCTGCCATTCATACGTTGTCAGCGACCCACATTGTTTCTACAACAGTCTGGTTCGATGCTGGGTGCAACTGCTGTGCTAACAACGGCCGAACTAGACGAGCAGTCGCAACAACTTGCATACAGCGTGCAACCGCATCAGTTGATGTCATCTGAAATGACAGCGGAAGTGACATCAACTCCACAAGTATTGCTGTCCTTCAGCAATTCGGGAGCGTGTGTGGTTTCATCGGGCGTGAGTAACAGTTGTCTAGACACTGCAACGGTACTGGACGTAGTAACAGATCAAGAATCAGGGGGACATTTGGTTGCAGGTACCATAGACGATGACGACACAGTAGCCGAAACCTCCCCTGTTGTGTTGCTGGAAGCGCCCGCTGCAGAATCTGACGATGAACACTCAGTGGTTGAACGCCGGATATGTGATGTGCAGATTGGCTCAGATGAGCTATTGCAGAACGCCAACCATTTTTCTTCAGGCACGCAAATTGAGATACATGATGTGGACCCTAGGGTGCTATCAGACAACCTGTTCGATGATTGCGTTTCAGTAAAGCCTAGTGTCCCAGATGCTTCTTAAGACTAATCTTTGCACATTGTGTCGTTCGTCCGCAATACTCCGGAACATCATTTGTAAATAGTTTTGGTGGTTTCATGCTGTTTGCCCGATCCCGTTGTCTGTTTCCAGTTTATTATCAATCTGTTTTTTTCGTTATATTCCAGTAACAATGTATACGGGTCTTTTGCACCATTATTGTAATTGAAAATCAAGGAACTGTGCTTCGTGTTGTAATTTTCGCAACTGTTTGAAGTTTAATTAATCGTTCTGTCGCCTAACCAGTTGTTTCACACGGAAAGTCATTAAGTTTATCCCTTCCTGAAAGGAATAACTGAATCATCAATCTTTCTTTTCATTTATGTCAAGTCAGTAAAGAAGCTGAGGTCTGATCAAGGGCTTGATATCTGGTCTGATAACGGTACCGAGTTACACTCGAACGATTGATTAGTCTATTCACGTCGTGAGACCCGATCTTTTACTCGCTGTTTCTTCGCTCATTAGGACCGTATGTAATCCCCTGATGGGCAACCGAACCAATTTCCCGTTTTCGGGTCGTCAACTCACACTAAATGTCTGCTTTTATTGGCACGGGTTTGTTTGCTTTAGAGGCACACTGCTGTCGAAATCTTCCGGTCCCAATCTGTCGTCACTGATTGACATTCATGCTTAACTATCACGCAACCAATAGAAACAGCTCTACTTTGATTCGTATTCAGGCGATGAACGACCGGATATTTACTGCGATTTGGCCGTCGTGTGTGTGGAATGTACACTCCTTGGCTCGTAATCAAGTAATGGAGAAGACGTATATGCGTGGTACAATTAGTCACGTGGGAGACAGTGTCTGTCAGTCGTCGATTGTGTCAATAGTAGCGGATGGTTCGACCAATCTGGTCTGCGGTAATATGTGACAGTGACCTGCGAGCATGTGCTATAGCCGCTAGTAAAATAGGATCTACGCAGTTGCTTCAGTCGTACTTTTTTGCTCGGTTATCTTCAACCAAACGACAGTGGTGGGTACGCTCTTGAACCTGATTACCTGTGGTCTCTATCGTCTCCAACCGTACACCTGCGCGAGCCACGAGCTTCTAGCCTACTGATGATTGCGTTTGTATATCCAACTTAACATCTGTTGACCCAGCACGTTATTCTGGTTGGCTGTGTTTGGTGTGGTAGACGGTTTGTTGGCGTCCTTAGTACATGACCCTGTCGTCTGAGACGATAGATTTGTTCATCGTTCACTACTAGTATTCCCAATTCCTGAAAGTAGAACGGCAAAGTAGCTAACCCTAACCACTGTTCAGCTTATGACGGTTTAAACAACGTCCTCGTTACAGCGAAACTACTCGTTTTATAATGACTTCCGCTTCATTCAGACTAAACATAGTAGCTAACTGGTCAAAGTTGATCACGCCACTTAGGTCTGAACAGTTACCGGATATTCTACGCTCGAAAACACTGAAACAGGTCGACAGTGCTTCACTCTTTGGTTCGATTTCGCTTCATGCCCTTATTTATCGGACGTGTAGGGGCATATAAATTCAACTGTTATTGCAATGTCATTGACTGCGTGATAGGAAACAAGCTGATCTGGTCTCATTGGCTGTACGACGGCGGAAGTTCAGCCAAGTGCGTATGGATGCTCTTGACGCAAGTAGACGAAACCAACAAATCTGCTACACTAAGTGATGCCAGTAGGTATCCGAGACAAAAGTAAAATCGCTTCATAAGCAGCAAGCTTGTTTAGTTAACGTCACTTGAAGTTGACATCTGAGTTCCACAGTACTCAGTCAGAACAATGCTGAACTAGCCGTTCTGTACAAACAAGACAACTTCAACAGGACTGTTAAACCGATCCGCTCTATACTTAATTGTATTTCCTTAACTGAGCACAGCTAGGATAAGATATCCTCAAGTAAAAGTTGCTTCATGAACCTTGAGAGGTAGATAGTTGGCCTGTTCGCAACAGCATTGTGCACAATGGTAGTCCAAACGATTAGTCATGACCAGTGTGCACCGATATAATTGCCCTAACGGTTGACTCGCTGAATTTTTGTATACATGCACACAATCCTCGGTGTCGACCGGGTTGCAGCGTCATTGAAGGAGTGGTCGACTACAAGAAAAGACGACACTGGGAGGTTCTGTCAGTCCATTTACTAGTTTAAGTCGCAAACGTAAAACGTTAGATTATCTAAGATATGCGGGTAACTCGGTTTTTCTTAATCGTTCAACGGGAAGACGAGAAGCTGACGTAATTTGGGCACATTCGTAGGCCATGCATTAGTTTAATCAGGGCTAACTTCCAGAAAGTAGGAAGTCCAAAATCAATTTGTAGTTGCTCTGAATAGAACGTTCTTCGTTCACTGAGAAGACGAAGGTTTACGGTTGTGACCACATGGTTTCACTGTCCATCGCCTGCATACCATATTGCTCGACATGACTTACAAAGCTAACGCAATGGTCTCCGATGAATTTGCACATAGCAGAAATGACTACTCTTCCCAGGCCCCTTATCCTCCTGTCCTGTTGACTTTGCACACCCTGAAGATCTCCGTTTATTATCGTCTGGTAATACATCTGTAGTTGCATTTTGACTCTTGCTTTGCCAGTCTTCAGACGTTCTCAACAGTGGCGAATATGGTGCCAGTTATAACAGTTGTCCACCATTATGTAACTCTTCAGCAAACGCTTTCCAGTTCAATGTGACACGGTGGGCCGTCGCATATCAGCAAACTTTTTTATATAGGCATGCTGACCATCTGTTCTAAAAGGGTTCGCAGCCAGTCCTTGCAGTCGCTGCTGATGTATGCTCCCCGCCCCGTCGTAAAACTTATTATCGAGCTTGATGTCATAGCTCCAATCAAATGAAGATTACGGCCTTGACTGTTTGTTACAGAGATGCGTACCCTCGTTCTTTTTAATGAACGTCCCATCGACCTCGTTCAGAACAAGTTGAAGTTCGTCTCATGTATCCAGCAAATAGTCATTGAATTTGCACAACGCTCCACTAGACGATTTGCAAACAGTCGCTGTAATCCCACAATCTCGTTTGAGTTCATGCCAACGAGTACTTGGTACAGTTTCTTGACAGTTATGCACCGGCCATCCAAGTATCGACTAATCGTGGTCGATAACTCCTTCTCAAAGTCAGCTTTGATGCGCAATCTCAAAAGTTGTAGTGTAATCGTTGAGTCTAAGGAACTCCACTCCAACAACATATCGATCTTAGATTCTGACGGAATCTTGCTTCTATATCCTTTGCGAGGCTGAGCTTCATAATTGATGCGTTCCACATGAAACCACTAGTAAGGGGTAGTACTGAGGGGCAACCGTGCGCCAGTCTCACCCCTTTCGAATGCTTCGATAATACGTCTGTGTTTCGGGACGAAAGCGAGTGCACTTGCGTCCGCCAGCTGTGTATGCAAGAGAACTAATGAATGTATTTCCACAAACTGCTTCACTCTCACCTTACAACTCGAAGTCTACCGCGACCTCAAAGCTCACTCCTATTGGACGTGAGATCCACAGACACTCGCAACCCTTTACCAGTCAAGGGAATCAATACGACCCGCAATTCGACGAAATAGTAGGAACAGGGTCGGATTATCTGTGCTCTGCTTTGACCGCCAACATCGTTCTGATTAGACAAAACCGTTGACACTCCTCGAGTGACCCGTACCACTTCCTCTGTCAAAGCAGCCAATACGAAATGCTCTAATTGAGACTAGTTGTCCCTTCGGATTGGTTGGACCGATCACATTCTTGCCGTCACGTCCAAGATTCGAACAAGGAAATTCTAACGCCTCAGCATGCACTAGAAAATCTTGTGCCCAAAAAGGAAACAGATAAGTGAAAATGTATAGTAGAGCATTTTTGGCTAATTTGCATCAAATAATGAGATCAACATCGAAGTGTTAAAAACGGTCGCCACATGGAAGTGTTGCCGGATTTCAGATCCTGGCTATGTATTGGATCGTCTCTATCTATAACGCGCTCAATCGTTTGACCCAAAACCGAGAAGAGACGCGGCAGCACCGTTTGTCGGAAGAACGGAACAAAATTGTGCCACAGGGCTGTAAACTTACAGGGTGAAACGGTTACCATACACGGTTGACAAGACGCGAAGCACATCAGATGAGAGAATCATACAAGGCAGTAAAACACAGCGAATCAAACAATGGGGTCATATGTGGCAGACGGAACTTTAGAACAAATCACATTGCACAGGTGTTTGATCGCACGGTTGCAATGTGATTGGCTGGGTGAAACCATACTACTATCATAGCATCCGAATTGAATCGATCGATCGATATGGCATGATGCGTCCCGACTGCTTCGCTAGGAGGTGCACCTCCTAACAATGTCAGTGATATGCCCTACTAGCGGGCCCTAACAAGAGATAAAGTCAAACACAAAGGTTCTATTTGAAAGCACCTATGGGAACACGAGAACAGCGATCATTTGCGCGGGGCGTTCAATTCGTACGGACTAAAACTCTATCTACTGCCCACCAACATTTAATTTGCCGTTAGTTTGGTTCAAGTAGTTTTTGATCGCATTACACTTGATTTTTGGGAGCGAGCTAGTGTGCACTTTTGAAAGGCAATTCGGTTTTTATAGATTTATACTCAAAGGGGTCATATGCGTTTTTGTTTGTCCGTCCTGCTTAGGCGTTGATTATCGCCGTTGGTCCCGAAGCAAGCTAGAGTCAATTACGTTTTTCATTTTTAAATAATAGAGCATACTGTTAGTTACATTTCTAACGATGGGTTTTTGGCTCGTGCCTGCTGGGATTGCATATAAAGATTAGGGACGAGCAACTATTAGAGAACACGCCGCAGTAAATCACTTGGTCTCCTGTTTATAAGATATTACCGTAAACGTAGGGTCTGCGAAAAGTTCACAATGACGGATATCCATAACGCCCAATTTTTGGTACGCGCAAAACAACAAGTCTTCCATTGGCTCCACGATTAGCGGGTTTACTAGAACCTGAAATGGCGTATCAATACACTCACTGGAGAATGCCCTAGAAATCGTGGATTCGATGTTTCCTCGAAGTGCTAAATAAGTAAATGAGTTTCCTGGGTGTTTATACAGTCTACAAACGGGCCAGTTGTGGAATCGATGCAGTGTCTCTGTGCATATATTCGACCTGAAGGTTCAAATATTAGTCAAGAAGAGGAGATACACAAACTGGTTATAACATGTCCTTTAACAGGACTAAAGCTACATTAGAATGGGAAATTTTCAGCGCTAGAAGAGTAAAGTCGCTACTATTAATTATTGCTTGCCGTTAACAAGCATATTTCTGATAATACTAGAAAAATAAATTGCGTGTGATTAACGAGAGCACCAGGATGCACAAAGGGTGTGTGTAACTTAATTACACGAAAAATGGCAATCGCAGCCAGACGGATGTACAACACCGCGAAGATCGTGTTCATTGAGCAAATTGCACAACAACCGACCTTAGCAAGAATGAACTCGATTGCCTTGATCGCCCAGTAAAATGTAGTATACGATTCCACCTGTATTTGTAGATTCATTTACGCTGGCCGTAAATCGAGGCAGTTGGGGACGTGAATCAATGAGCACATTTCCAAGTGGCAGTGTACCTCCCGAACAGACATCGCCCGAAATACAGTCACGCAGCACTTACACGAAACGGGCCATAGAGTCTGTGGTGTTGGTGCATTTCACATTATAACTCGCCCTAGTACGAAGCAAGGTTTACGGTTTTCTGAGGATGTTTTCATTCGTCGAACAAATCCGGTATTGAGCCCAAAGAAACAAATGGTTATTAACATGTCCCCTCTCCCATTGACCATTGCATTTGTTCATCATGCGGTACATGTCTATGAATTGTTCAGGTTATCCGTTTGCTAGTGGCGTTTTTCTCAGCATTTATTGTTCCATCTGCAGCCCATCA
>JTDE01003720.1:21719-32392 GCA_014338405.1 Paragonimus skrjabini miyazakii | reverse complement strand
TGCGGGGTAGGCCAGGTCACAACCTGTTCAACTTTCTTCGAATCCGTTCGAACGGCTTTCCTAGGGATCATGCTGCAGACATTACTTCTTTTTTTTTACCAAATGACGCTTAGCAGAGTTGAGTGTCAGACTCACGTATGATAACTTTTCGAAGACGCTGTATAGATTTCTCGGGTGTTCTTCGTTCGTCTTTCCTTAGACAATAAGACAACGAGATTGAACCTTGACGCAGTGTGACGGCTTGCGCATCTCGATGACTTATTGTACTAAACTGGACGACATGGTGTTCACACCAACCGAGTTACTCATACCAGACAGGCCAATAGGTAGAAGTCTAACAAACAGCAATCTCCTGTTTCTCCAAGTTGTGGGTTGAAAGAAGGTTGGCATCTTTTTCCACCACCCGCTGCCTTGCAGTACAGGCTTTTTAGCCAAAGGCTTTGGTTGAGAACACTAATCATTCTCCTGTATGGCTCTGGGCGTCCTGACAGTATCTCAGCCCACACAACCACATACACCAATAATTCCATACTGCATCGGCCGTCCGGCAGTATAAACCGGGTCGCCCTATCTTCTACATAAAGCAGGGTGGATAGGCGAGAACATGGTACTGCTGACCCTTCTCCCACTTTCCTATCAACTTTCGTTTTCAAGCCCCTCTCGACCCCTATTTCTAGTGATTACCCTGCAGGTCCCACAATAGATATGGCTAATCTTAGTAACACCGTGTCGGTAAGTCCCATCTCTTACCACTCAGTCTCAAGCCCCCTTCGTCCGTTGTCTAGACCTAGAATGCGAATTAATATAGATGCTTCCGACGTTCGAACTGTAAAACAGATTGGTCAATAGCCCACTCTCACACGAACGTCAGACTCGTTAAATGTCGATGTTTACTGCATTTTGGAGATTAGAATCCAGGACAGTAATCAGTGTAGGGAACTGACAACATCCACACTGTCTATCCGATGATGGTCAAACACTTTGGGTGACCCCATGCTCGTCGCTACCGGTCAGGTATAGTCCTCAGCACGACTGCCTCAGCCGCATTGTTAGATTGGATTTCTGTTAACAGTAGACTGTGCCGTCCACTTGGCAAGTTCTACTAAAGCCAACTCTAGACGCAAGATTCAGAAATTTTCCATCGTGTCTGCTTGTGCACCAACTGACTTTAGTAACGTCGGCGTCAAGTAAACCTTTTATCCGGATTTGGTCGCTTTTCTTCGATCGACATGGTTTTGATATAGTCGTTCTGACTAGAGATATGAACGCCCAGGTCGGCCGCCTTTGTGAGGCCGAGTCGCGTTTAGATGGTGGGTTTGGAATAGCATCACATCGCTCGGATAATGGCAGATGGTTGTTACAGCTATGCGTTGAGCATAAGTTATTTAGCGCTCTCCGAATCAGGTTTGGTCCCACAGAGACCACATGTCTGTTAGTTATAACTGGCGAGGCTCCATTCAGGAGTGTCGTTCTTATCGGTGCACATACTTGGATTCAGATCATGTGTTGGTACTTTGTCGTTTCGTTCTTACCTTTACTGGATATAGCCCTCATCGGCAGCTGTTGAAAAACTGGTCTCGCCGTCAGTAAAGCACCAGCAGTAAACTAAACTGGAAAGCAAGCTTAACAGTTCTCACCCTGATAATCTTATTAGCTTCTGGACCGAGATCTCACAGACCATTTGTGAAGCAGGTACTGTAATATGTGGCACGGTGGTTCGTGGATCGAACAAACTGTGGTTCTGGGAGAAATATCTGGAGGTGTTAGAAACCACTCGGAACATTTCTGCTGGCAGTTCACATAACAAATTTAAGAGAGATATCCATAGGAAACTGAAACGTGGCCCAACCGCTGATGGTGTAGCCTGGTTACCGGAGTCCGTTAACGAAATGGGAACCGCTCTTGCTTCAAGGAACATTGGCAGACTGTCTTCAGGCATTCGACCACTGATGTTTGTGTTCGATCTTTCGTATCGGGTGGCACCAACGGGGAGGTTAGGAAACGGGTATCTGGTAGTGTTTGTCAAACGAACTCTTTTGTTCATTCCTTACGTTTGCACAGATTTAGGTGGTTAGGCCATGTACTAAGGACGCCAGCTAGTCGTCTGTAACACCGAGCACTCTTTACCGACACTGCGGTCGACTGGCGTAAGTTGCGAGGTGGATGGATGATGACCTGGCATAGAGTAATTAAATCGCTCACTAAGGGGTTGTACACTAGGTCGGGTTTGTCTCCCGTGCTGGGGGCCTCGCGACTCATGCTCGGTGGCCGGAGACGTTAGATGGGATGGTGTCTAACCGAGCTTAGTGGCGTGAATGTTGTTGTTTGGCTGGGTTGTCTGTGACGTGAGTGCACTTACTAACGTGGGGAAGTGAAAGCCGTAAGGAAGCTGTTTTGCTGATGACGCCTTACTTCCGCTTGTGGCTCGATCGTTTGTTTGCAGGATGTACGCTGCTTGATATTGAACGATTGGATACAGATGCAGCTATTTTAGTAATTAGGTTCCTTTCACTATCCTTCTCTTCTCCCTCTTTTCCTGCGCAGTTGTTTTCTTCACGGTTGTGTGGCAGTTAAGCATTAGTAATAACCACTGATGTATTGATGTCTGTGATGATGATGATGGACGATATCATCCAGGTAAACGAGGCACCGGTTCATTAAACGTTGAAATCTTGCGGAGGCATTCGATGGTCCAAAGGGTATTGTTTGAAACTCATGCAGCTATGTGGGCAATACAAACGCTGTTTCAACCCGATCTGATTTCTTTACCTGCTAGTAGCCTGATGTTAAATCCAGCGTACTGAAGCAGACGGAACTCTCCAGAGTATCAAACAGATCATTGGTGCAGGATAGTGGGAACGCATCCTTGTTTAATCTTCTGTAGTCAGCACATAATTGCAGGCTACCGTCTTTCATTTCACCAACACAATGTGAAAGGGAGTTTGACGGTTAGATTACATTTTTCTGAAGCATCTCGTCAGTCGTTCTGGACACGTCCACTTGTGGGGCCACTGGGATTCTCCTGTGCGGTGTCCTTATGAAGGGGCGTTCTCCGTATCTGTTTTGTGTTTCAGCACGTTTCTTCGTCTCGGGTCTTCTTTACTCCAGACAAACGTATCGATGTGATCAATAATTACTTGCTTCAACCTGGCTGCGCTTTGGGTATCATTGCAGCACCCCGATGCCCTGAGCAACGCTTCCATCTGTGACACGACATCTACCGGGGTGACCTTCAGGGTGAACTCGGGTCCGCTATGGTCGTACAGTAATCTGAGCACCGTACATGATGCCGTAACCATCTGACGTTTTGATAAGTCTAGACAACATCCAAGACGCCTTAGGATATCACTCCTGACCATATGGCTGATTGGAAGATCTGGGTCCACTACGAATTTGTGTCGGAACGTCTGATTGGTTACCATCACCACGGGTGCCACTGACCCTTGAGTATTCATAGGCGAGCCATCGACGATGGTTAACTTCTAGCTATAGGGCTTCAATTTGTGGCAATCTAGTGTCCTAACTACATCTGATATAATCAAACTGCGAGATCCCCTCGTATTTAGTAACCCAACGACGGTGGCATCCTCATTCTACTCTATTGCAAAGACGGAAGTTAGATTTGAACTGATTGCTGATGAGATAATTATGCAGTATTGCAAATTCGATAACCTGAGGTTGCGTACCGCTGCCGTCGGTGCGAAATGTATGGCCGATTGTTCTAATCACGGTAACAGGTTCCATTTCCTGGCCGTGAGTGAAATTGGAAAGTGGCCGGGACTCGAGGTCCTCTGTAGTTCTGTATCTGACCACAGTCTTATGTCCCACGATTGACAAGGGGACGTCGTTTGTTGCGCAACGCGAAGAATGGCACTACCGGAGTCTCAAGGGCAGTGTCGATTTTCTCTAAGTTCTACGCAATTTTCAGCGCCGCGTCCGGCGCGGTTTGAGAATGCAACAGGAGCTCATGCTTGATGTTTGTGCTGGACACTCCGATGATCAATTACTCCAGCATTTGTTTATCTTGCTGTTAGGCAGACTTGCCGTCCTACGCCCACTCGGCGAGGTAACAGAGATTTCTCCCGAATGCACCGACCTTCTCGCGTGGCTGTTTTAGTCTGCCTTAAAACTGTTGCCTCTATTGTGCTAGCAGCATAGACGAATCTAGCAATCGGTGGGGCTTTTGGAAGTTAATATCACGGATCTTTGTGTGCATCACTTGACTATTCAAAATAGTATCGAACACCTCGTCCGACCGAAGACAAAGGATATCCGTTTCACGCCGGGCAAGGGGAAATTGATCAACGTAGAGCTTTGCCGTGCTTCCCCATCGTCGATACGGCATCCCAAGAACAAACTTTTCTGGCATCAGTAGGGGGGGTATTGCAACTTCTGGTTGGCACAGAGATAGGTTCTCGACCACCCGCGTCAAGGTGCTTACCGCTTCTGCTATCGCGTCGGTCTTGCATTCTTCGCTTGCGTTCTGATCGCCTTTCGCTCGTTTTATTGGCATTTGTCTTTTTCTTCTAATCTCAGTGGGATCGCCAGATTGTGATATACCCGCTAAGAAGGAGGACGAGAGTTAGCTAATGACTGTTTATCGGAAACGCGTAACACTGCTACAAAAGTAAAGAAAGGGTAAAAAACGGTATGAGGTATTACTTCACGGTTCGGTCAGTTAGTTTGCCTTCAGTTGGGGTCTCCTCTTTGGAGACTGCACAAACCGCCGACTCTGAAATATAAAGGGGAAAGACAGTGATTAACCGCAGTTTGAAAACGTGCGACGCGCGTCTTCTCAGTTTCGGTTTCACTTCACACTGTTAAGCATGGAGCCAATTTAAACAAATCTCTCACAGTATGTCCAGGGGGAGAAATGGCTGACATTCATCAGGCCCTCTCTTGCTGTCACAAGATGTTACAATCTGTGGAAGCATGTGCTAGCTGTTGGTCACCCGACATACAGGGGAGTTCTCTCTGATCGATGTAGCTGTCCTCGTCTCCTCAAGATTGTGACCTCGCAGGCAGCAGATTATATGTTGGTTGAACAACGACTCCGCATCAACTCTCGTTGTCCGCTTAAGAATTTGAAAAATTTCTCTGATGCTCTTCTGAGGCCTCTAACCCTCCTTTGCACAGGAGAAAAAAGATCACGTTCTTTAGTCTCTTTTCGTACAAGTCACCCCGCATTCTCTACAACAGCCGTGTAAAACGACTTTGAATTTGCTCAAATACTTTAGTGCCTTTTGCTATATTCGAGCTCCAGTCCTGAACTCAGTATTCCAAATATGGCTTCACACGCGCTTTATAGAGCGACAATAGCATCTCCGGCTTCTTTGAAATGAAAGTTTTCCGCAACGCATGTATGGCTCTGTCTCCTTTTTTGCTGCTTCCAGACACTGCTTGGGGACCCTAAGCTTCCCCGCTGTGAACACTTCTTAGGCCTTGACAATATCTACTCTCCCCAACTTTTCTCCCTCCTTACCTAGAAACCTGTCCATACCGGCTGTTCTCCAACGAGCAGCTAACTGAAACTGTCTACATTTAGGGATAGGTGCTGCTCACCTGACCACTTTTGAACAGCATCCAAATTCTGCGCGCATGTAGTATCAGGACTGCCCACAACCTTCATATCATCAGCAAAGATGTAGTAGAGACACTTCAGGTTGTGGTGGGGTCAGTAGTGTTCCCAACGCTGATCCCTGGAGTAACCCACTAACCGTGGACCTTTTCCCTTGCTATCTCTACGTGAACGGTCTGGTTTCCCAGGAAGTTCTGTAACCATCCCAGTACTCTTGAAAGAATACCAAGTGTCTGGTTTAGTGATTGGCAATCGACAGTTCACTGAGTCAGATGCCTTCCTGAAGTATAGGGAGCACTCCTCATATGTCTTGCCCATGTCCAACTTCTTCGTGTTTTTCGCAAACAATCAAACTAGATTGATGAGAAGACTTATGCCCCATGTTGCGGAGAAGGGATTGTTTTCAGTGAATTGCTTCTTTCCTTAATTATTCTCTCAGACACTTTCGCAGCAGCCGATGCCAGACTTACTGATCTTTAGTCTTCTACCTCATGATTATTCATCCCCTTACTAGTAGGTGCAACTCTCGCCTCCCTCCAGTTATCTGGGATGATGGCTTTCTGGAGAATGAGGTTAAACAGTTGGGTAGGAGCTTTATGCAGAAGGTCGCTTAAAGGTCTCAATATCCACATATAGACACTGTCTAGCCTCACCGCCCTATTCATATCTAGTCTATTCAACGTGTCTCTCATTTCGTTCCTTTCTGTTTCAACATCCTCCATCACCGGTCCTCTTTCATTTACTGTTCTGAACCCAACTGCGGTAGTTCCAAAGTCCAGGATGAGTACCGCTTCAAACGCCTGCGGACAACCTCCGTCTTTTGTAGTGGTGATTCAGCAACATTGCTGGCAGTATCAGCAATGCTACCCAGTCCTCTCTTTATGACCCCTTAAGCCTGGACATGGCTAAATAAAGCCTTAAGGGGTTTGTGATGGATCTCCGCTAGATTCGTTTCAAACTCGGTCCTTTTGGTACTTTTGTATATCTGGCCGCCTACTGTTGACAAAACTTGGTGTGCCCATCTGAATCTCTGTACACGGCCTAGATTTTTTTATTTGTACATCTGCAAATTCTTCACCTTAATTCTCCACCACAAAATCTTCCCCTTGTGTCAACTACATCTTAATGGGGCATACGTGACAGTTAGTTACATAAGATTGCCCCTAATTACGGTCCAGCCTTTGTTGACATCGTCGGTACCACGACAGTCTTCTCACTTCTACTGTTCCCTATCCAAACTTAGTTGCCGTATGTTTATACCCCAGAAGGATCTGTGACATTTGATAATGGATTCGACGTACACGTACGACCTCATGGTCACTCTCACCCAAATGCGCCCAGACCATCAAGTCCGAAGTGTCTTTAGAGTTCTTTGTTATAACAAGTTCTGAAACTGGCAGTCTGTCAATCCCTCCACCTAGTGATCTCATTAACATGCTGAATCAAAACCCGCCCATTTGGAAGCTCTAGCAATACTTTACCAAGCATACCGCTGGTAACATGTTCCAATCTTCAGTCCACACTGAGAGCATTGAAATCTTCTACTATAAGGAGTCGCTGTGACATATTTACTTCCAATAACACATCGGAGCTGCTCACCCTCCTGTCGAATAGAACATGAGCCTCTATAAATGTACAGAAGCAGTAGCTTGGTTCTACCGTTTGTTATGGAGCAGCTCAGCAGTTGAATGTTCCCCACATTCAGCTTCACTTCTTGACACTGTTTATAATGCTGCGCCGTTATTTATCTGCCCCGTGAATCATGTTTCCAGGAGGGCAGAAATTATCAATGGGAATGTCCCTTCGTAACCAGGTTTCGGTAACCGCAACTACATCTTCCTTTACCAGTTCCCCTGAGAGTTCATTCCACTAATTCCTCGTAATACCATAATTGGTATGCAAAACACTCAGTTCCTCCTCACATCCACCTCTTGTTTCAACTCCATTGGATCAAGAAGCAGCCCACGGCTGAGGCATTAACCCTGAGCACTCTCCGGTTTTGACAGAAGGTCCTATCATTTCCTAACTTCACATTAAAGGATCCACATTCCTTGCGTTAGGAAGTTCCTAAATGTACATAAATCTTCCCTCTGTCTCATCGTTGTGTAGTTCAGCAGGTAGCCGTGTTAGCTGCCTTCGTGTTGTCAACTTTTTAATACACTGCTGCACCCCAGTCGAAGACAATATCACTGGGATGGTTAGCATTCTTCTCTCCTGCGGAATCACCGGAAGTCACTGTAGCTCTGCACCTAACACCCGCGTTTATCTTTCCTGTTGCCATTATGTACCCATCCAGATGCGTGGGGTTAGCAAACTCAGCCATCGTGGGGCTGAGACTACACATTCACCTGCCATTTGCCTAACCTCATTACCCTTTAATGACCATTTGTCCTAGAATGTTCACTTTTGTTAGGAGATTCACCGGGAGGAATCTCATCACTCTTTCCCTGGCTTTACTTTCTTTCATAGTGGGCTCAAGGATGTCCCTAGTGATGACGTTCTTGTTCTTACCAAGGACCAGGTTCCTTTTAGTTTCAAGACCTGAAACGGCCTTCACCAAAAGGTTCCCTTTCCAATGGACCTCTTGGCCTTTTGTTTTGGGATTTAACATAAATATTCTTAGCTAGCCCTTCTGATTTTCTAGGGTCCTTCCTCCTTTCTACACTCTTTTTGATTCAACTTTTGCTTCGTGCATCATTATGGTGGCGTGTCATCGTTGTGTTATTTCGTTGAACCGCGTTCATGTAGGCTTCAATAGAGATACGTTTGAAGTTAACGATTGTAAACGACAGATAGTCCCCCATCTTAAAGCACACTTCAGTGTCAGGAACTTCGGTTCAAATGGCAGTACCGACGGCTGGTTACAACGCAATTAGCACCAAGCTGGCTAACGGGTGTCACCGATGTCAAACTTAAAAACTCAGCTTCCATGAAGGCACAAGCCAAGTTTGTCAATTTTTTAAGATGTAAGCGGAAGGGGAAAA
Organism: Paragonimus skrjabini miyazakii; assembly: GCA_014338405.1. Classification (NCBI taxonomy): domain Eukaryota; kingdom Metazoa; phylum Platyhelminthes; class Trematoda; order Plagiorchiida; family Troglotrematidae; genus Paragonimus; species Paragonimus skrjabini miyazakii. The sequence goes on along the minus strand of JTDE01003720.1, from coordinate 23,830 downwards.
GCAGCAAATGTATTCAAGGTGTGTGCGTCGCTGAGGTTTCACTGTTGTTGCACAACACTTAGTCTCCCGTCTCTAGATTGATTCGTGTGCAGAGGTTGTCAGCTGATGTTCACTGAGGTCCATAATGACGATCAAGACTGTCAGCTTCTGTCAGCTAATCCAAAACGCTCTAGCCTCCTGACAGATGTAGTCATGTGCGCGCCCACCCTCAGACCTTTGGATACAGGACATTTGAATTAGTACGTTTCCCTCATTACCGGGGATGACATTGATGGTGGGTTTAACCGACTGAATAGATAACAGAAATCAGGTAGAGGGCTAGTTGTAGACATCAATTCAACCCCGTAGATACTGCATAACTTGATGGCCCAGGCAACTATACTAAACACAATCACAAATACGAAAACTTGCAACCGACTGAAAGCGTAACGTCGATTAATCTCCTGGAAAAACTTGTAGCGCCATTGACGGCTAACTGCAACTCTCCATCAGGTGTATCACTCGTGCGCACTGTCGGCAAAGTCACCAATGTTTCATCAACCAAAAAGTCTGCTTTTTATTCGAACAACTTAATCATCCTCAACCGCCGTGACACTCAAGCCACCTCTCTCGGAGAAAGAGAAAAGGTTAACTTAGCACAACCAACCGAGGTGTGCTAACTACTGGGGATCGATTGCTGGCCCGATGTTCAAACCCGCCGACCTCGTTTAGCCTCCACTCAATTTCAAACACCTCCATGACTTGTGCGGGCCACCCTTAGAAACCGTAGTGAAGTACAGAGGCTAGTGCTATCCACTCTCGCACAATGTCATACTTTGCTACGACCTACGTTGGGCTCTGTGGAACAGCTATAAAACAAGTGACAAGAGCGAATACTGCCGATGCGGTATAATCGTGCATGTCATTCCTGAAACATGTTATGCTACACCGGCTGCTGTAATGGAACATAAATAGAAAGAGTAGTTATACATCCAGCAAAAATTCGATCCATCTGACCTGTAAATCCCAGCCGAGAAGAGATACAAATTCCAACACCATCCACATCCGCAACTCATCAGATTACCGCGTCTGCGCATAATTACGGTAGACACCCTTATAATAGATGTCTTTCTCGACACCTGGAGCTCCCAGAGATACGTTTTCTATTCCTGTGTAGGGTGCTGTCGCCATTGATCGCATGAGGAACACGGAGAGAAACTAAGACCTGTACTTTACCACCTCATGTACTTTTCACACGTCAACTTCCAGCCGATATATGAAATCGATCCACTGCTCTAGGAACCCCCCCCCCCCCCCCACCCACCCCGGAGAATCAAATGTTCCCAAGCTCCCCAATTTATTTGCTACCAACTGTAAACCAAGGACGTCGACTGCAGCAGAGTCGACATAGTTTGAGTTTCCGTCGTAAGTCTCGAGTCTTTCTTTTCGAACTTGGACTTGATCTACATTGACGCGCAAAACCATGATATCGTTGCCTTCAAATGCAACCCACATTAGTGGACGCCACTGAAACGTAGCTCCATTCTACTATTCTGGACTCAGTGGCTGCACTGCGCACATACTTAACAGGAGTCATGGACGCTGGGGGGGATCGACACTCCATGTTCCAAGTTACATCTAACTGACTCAGGTTCAGGTTAGTTTGTTGGCGGTTGTCCTGGAGTCAGTGTGGTGTCCGGTGCGGGGAAGTTACAATGGAATCTATCTTTTTGAAGTTGTGTGAAGAAGTTTTAATGCGTACAAACTTATTAATCTATGCCTTGTCGGATGCTTTTATACATCATGTTTCCGGCGCTATGGTGGTCTACTTTTTATGAGGAACTTTATGGATAATGGGAACACTCTGGAATATTTGATTGTTGAAAATAATGATGGAGTTGGTAGCATTGGTTGTTGTTTTCGGTCTTCGGTTGTTCTTGGAGCTGGGCATCTAAATTGCAAACGCTTCATCACCAAACGAGATGATATCATAGGTGCGTAAGGCTTTAAACGTATGGGATTCAGCTGTCCTATGTGCTCGAAATCTTAGGCACTGATGTTGTCACTTCGTTTGGTGGTGAAGCGTTTGCAATCTAAATACTGAGCTCGGCGAACAACCGAAGACCGAATTC